>JASKMD010000204.1:146479-225000 GCA_030144725.1 Haematococcus lacustris | reverse complement strand
GGAGGAGGTAGAGAGGAGTCAGAATGTCCCAAGAGAGGTTAGATTCTGGTGTCAGGATGTGATTGACGGACATGGGTTACCTGAAATTGCTGCTCAGCCCTGAAGCAAGTCTGCTTTAGCAGGCTGTGTCACGCAGCAGCACGTGCAGCGCCTCACTGGGTGTCTGGCCACTCCTGCCTCTCAGGGAGCTAGCTGAGGAGTCTGGCATCCACAACTGGGGGCGTGTGCCTGCCCTGAACACCAACACCACGTTCATCAACGACCTGGCAGATGCGGTGTTGGAGGCCTTGCCCTATGTTGGCTGCATGGCCTGCCCTAACGACTCCTTGGTGCCACAAGGTCAGAGCCTTGGGGCCTGGGAAGGCAACTGAGGTGACCAGTTTGACAGGCAGAAAGACAGCCAGGCCACCAGGTGAACACAGGGCAGCAAAGCAGGCCAGCAGCCAGGCCCTGGGTGGGATGGTCAGGCAGCTGCAGGGAAGTCACACTAGCCGTGCCGTTGCTGAGGACACCCTGGCAAGCACATCACGTCATCCTCTGCCTTAGTTTGACTAATGCAAGGGAATTAAGCCAGGTTGTTGCTACTCTACACCACTCTCCTAGTGTGCACAGTGTGTGCTAGCACCATGACACTTTGCCTTGGCTCTATGCTTTTTTTCAAGTTCGGACATGTTGATGCCTTGCATGTGGCCGGTGCCTACAGGGGACCTGGAAACGCTGCTGCAAGCCTATGACCGCGAGCGGCTGGCCCTGCCCTCCCCGGTGACCATGATGTGGGAGTGGGGCTGGACTAAGAGTGCCGAGACCTGGAATGGCAGGCTAGCCATGGTGGCCCTGCTGGCCATAGTGCTGCTGGAGATGAGCACAGGTGAGCACCGTGACCTGAAAGCTCAGCACTGCTGGATTGCCGTGCTTGACCCTATCCATGCACCTGATAACCAGCTGCCCCTGTCGGCATGCCCACTGAAGCCTTCTGCCACGCCTACCTGGTTCCTCACTACTGCCTGCCTACCAGTTGGACGGCGCTGTATCTGTGTGTGCGGCGAGCAACTCCTCTGTTTCCCTTGGAGGCTGGCTGGCTGGCTGGCTGGTTGAACACTGGCTGCTTACCGCTCCCTGCAGGCCAGTCCATCCTGCGGAACCTCCTAGACCTGAACTGAGGTTCATTCCTCAGGAGCACTGCCAGCCCCCTCCCTAGCCCCTCATGCTCCCTCTGCCAGACCAGGCTCACAGAGTGATGAAGGTGCAAACCTTGTGACATGTACGTTGCTTCTATTGTGGGGGTGACTGGCAGGGTCGCCCCCTTTGTGTTCAGGCTTTGGGGAGCGGTAGCAGTTGGTTTCTGTAATCTGGGTGGTTAGGGGCTGTTTCGTTTGTGTACGTGTGAGATCGAGAGTAAGTGGGAGAGTGCATTCGGGGAGGGAGGCACAGGCAAGTGTAGACAGCATGTGTGCCGACGCATGGAGTGGGTCGCGGTTAGAGACACAACGGCATGCCATGCGTTGCTGCATGGCAGTGGATGGACGGGGGTGGGATGGGGTGGGGTCCCGTGGCTCAGGCATGGGGAAGAGTGTGTAGCATGCTGATCAATGTCTTCTGGGAATGGGATTACCGGGCAGACTAATTCACTCACAGACCCCATGTCTATGCCAGTGTAATAGAGACAGAGGTAAGCAGTGAGTGGTGGTCCACCTGGATCTGTATTGGGTGCAGTGGAGGGAACTTGATAACAAATGACTTACCTGCACACCACAATCCCTTTACATTACGGGAGAAGTAAGAATTTTTATTTTCCCGTAAATATCAGCAATTTCTAAACCCATTCTTACTTGTGTCCGCCCTAGCAGCACTATCTGGAACGATCCGCCCTATCTAGCACAAGCCCCCTAACAAGCCCAAGCCCCCTATCTAGCCCGAGCCCCCTATCTAAAACAATCCGCCCTATCCTATCAATGCAGCCAGTAACTTCATCTTTGCGGCCTTGCTGGCTGCCTCACTAGCCCTGAACTCTTCAAAGCCTTGGGCTATCCCTGGATCAATGGCTCCAGCCGCATGCGCTGTGATAGCTGGATGCCAAGCGGCCTGCCAAGTGCTGGGTGCGGGTCCCCATGATGCCGTATGCCAAACGCCTGGCCAGCTGCCAGGTCCTGGGGTGGGAGGGGGGCCTCCGTACGCAGCCGGTGCTTCTGCCGCATGCCCGCTCATAGGCCAGCTGCCAGGTCCTGGGGTGGGAGGGGGGCCTCCATACGCAAGCGGTGCTTCTGCCGCATGCCCGCTCATAGGCCAGCTGCCAGGTCCTGGGGTGGGAGGGGGGCCTCCGTACGCAGCCGGAGCCGCTGCCGCGTGCCTGCTCATGGGCAGGATGGGAGCCATGTCATTCTCACTGATCTTGACCCGGTGATGTTCACCACGCACAGTACGGGCAAGGGAAAAGATGCGCTGGCGCAAAGAATCTGCGTTGCACTCCCCCCCATCCTTGGACTTGCGGTACCCTGCACAAGGTGCAAAATATAGTCGTGTATAACACCTGGTGCACTAGACAGGCTCTAGGTAGGTTGCAAGGCACCCTGGCAGCCTTGCCTACCTGTTGCAAGGGTGCACAACACCATGCACAGAACCTTGGGCATCTTCATGTAGCACTCATACAGGTGGCTGCATCGCTCTTCGACAGTGACAGGGCGCTTGCGTAGGAACAGCCGCAACGCAGCCATAACCTCTTTAGAAGCTACCTCACCATCT
Source organism: Haematococcus lacustris (assembly GCA_030144725.1). Taxonomy (NCBI): domain Eukaryota; kingdom Viridiplantae; phylum Chlorophyta; class Chlorophyceae; order Chlamydomonadales; family Haematococcaceae; genus Haematococcus; species Haematococcus lacustris. Next base: position 222,261 of record JASKMD010000204.1, on the reverse strand, counting down.
GCATGGCAATACAAACGAGAATTATGTTGTTTATGGGGCAAGGCAAGGCGGGGCAAGGCAGGCCTTAGCTAGGTCAGCGGGTCACTGACCAGCGTATGTGCCGTTATCTAGCACATCCTCAAACATCTGGTAGCTGGTCCTGAGTTGACTCTTGTCTTTGGCTTGGGTCGAGGCGGCTGCGTGTTGCCAAATCAGCGAACTTGGGAGCCTTGATGAATGCCCTTAACACGGCATCCTCTTCTGCATCCTCTCCTGCATATCATGGCATCCAGTACAATGTCAGTCTTGGTAGCGGGGTTAGTCAACGACTAATATGAGAAGGTACCGATTACCTGCGGCCTTGCCTGACAGGCGTCCAGATCTCCTGGTGAGAACTGGTGGTACGTTGCTTGCTGGGACCGGCATTGTGGCTGTTGCGACTGCTGGGACTCCTTGCTCGGAGCTTCCTCTGCATCGCAACATCGTAACATCGTAACCGCCAGGAGTCAAACAGTCAACGCTGGTCGACAGTCTGATTAGGGACTCACCATTGATCCTAGCTGCCGCTAGACGTGCAGTGGCGATGTCGATGGGTGGTAGCAGGTTAAATTGTCCGATGGACATGTCATCGCCGCAGTCTACCTCCTCAATCTCGCAGTCTTCCTCTTCGACCTCGCAGTCCGAAGTTATGACGCTGTTTGGCATAGCGGTGGTTTGTGTGCGTGGCTGAAAGGCTGCGACCTGCATTGGATGTGACCCCAGTGACATTCAACCGCGACTTGCACGGCTTGCAAGAGTTGGTCCGGAGAGGTTGCGCTGCTCGCCACAACTAGGAGCAGGCTGTGTGCGTGGCTGTAGGATGCCGGAGACAGCGTGGCCTCCGCGGGGTTTTACTGTAACCGCTGCCTAACCGCAAATTTTACTGAAAAAGTGCAGACTTTTACTGTAACCGCTGCCTAACCGCAATTTTTACTGAAAAAGTGCCGCTGATTTACTGTAACCACCGCCTAACCGCAAATTTTACTGAGAAAGTGCTTCAACCGCTGCCTAACCGCGATTTTTACTGATAAAGTGCAGGGTGCGGCGACAGAGTTGCGCGTTGTACACGCGTTGATGCTGCTGGCTTATAACTTACACGTAGTAGCCTCGAGCCACCCGTAATGTAAAGGGATACTGTATAATGTCTCGGCCCGCGCTGTTCACGTTCAAATAACGACCTCGGCCTCGTCTCAAGCTGCGTAAACGACTCGGCTACGCCTCGTCGTTTACTGCAACTTTCGACGAGGTCTCGGTCATTATTTTCCCGTAACAGCTTGGCCTCTGACATTATACTATACATCATATTGTCAAGTCCATGCTTGTGAGCTATAAAGAGTAGGGTGTGTCCGCCAACATCAGCTCCGAGCCAAAAGTAGCGCATTAGCTAATATTAGCGCTAATAATAGCTAAAACGGCGGGAGCCAGTACGGGGAGCTTAAATGAGCTGATTTGAGCCTATATGAGCTGATATGAGCTATCGGGAGTTGGCATGAGCTGATCGGGAGCTGATATGAGCGAACATGGGCTAATATGAGCAAACCGGGAGCTAATATGAGCTATTATGAGCTATTATGAGAACTAATATTAGTTTGGGGGGGAACCACCCTAATAAAGAGGTAGCGGGGAATGTTCTCACGTCGATTAGTGCAACTGCGCAGCACTCCCTGTGCCATCAGCTTGTTCAGGGTGCTTTGGTGCCGTTGCTTCCTCCCAAGTATGCTTGCTGGGTAGCTCCTACACCGGTCAATGCAGTCATCAATGTCCAAGGTGCATGCAGTCGGCAGGCAAGCAAGGTAATGTCTAGCGTCTGCAGCTTACACCCACAACAGAACATGACTATTTTTAGCTCGCCGCTGCTCACCGCGGTCCACAAGCTGGATTAGGTTTGCCAACAAAATTTGTGAATGTGATGTGGTTGTGATTCACTGCGAGCTCAGCCCGGTTGTTTGGTGGGCACCTCTTGCACTGGCACACCACAATGCCGTCGCTATTGTAACGAAAGAGCCAGTCATTTGCGAACTTGCTGGCCAAAGCTTTACGAAGTACAACATCTGCTGCCATCGTGCCACTGTTGAAGACCTGCTGCTTGAGAACATTCGCAGCAGCCATCAGCAGCTGCTAGAGCTGCTACTGCGGCGTGCAATATTGCAGCCGAAATGCAGCCCGCGGCCCGCGACCCCAAAAAAAATTCTAGGTGCGGGAGCAGTTGCGACCAGTGCGGCGGGGAGTACAAGCTCACTACAGGCGAGCCGAGCAGCTAAGAAGGCTATGTAACATGACCGGCACGTGTACGTATACGGGATGTAACATGTAACATAACATAACAATGTAACATGTAACGTTACACGGGTCCAGACGCTCCCTAGTTGTGAACCAGAGCCTACAGCTTTTCACTGCTACACTGCACTTCACAGCTACACTGCAGGCAAGCCCCATCACGAGCCATGATGCAGTACTTCGTACAACTCCTGAAACCCACAGCCCTCGTGCTACACCACAATAAACCAGGCTGCAAGCTCATCATTGTAAAGGCTAGCGCCAGTGTGCCTAATGCCCACTTCAGCTCAGCCTTCTGCCGTGGAACGTATTGTCCCTAACGCGGGCAGCGCGGGCCTCTTCTGAAGCCTTCCTTCCGCGCTGTGCCTCGGTGAGTTCAGGCTGTGCTGCCTCGTCGCGACCGAATATGTCGAAGTCGGGGTCCTCCGGCGCTGCCCTAGGCCCACCCACACCAGTTCGTCTCTTCTTCCTCGCCATGAACAATAGCAACGTGAGGCAGCTACAGGCCCGATTCGCACTCGCAAATTTTGTATTTTGAATTATTCGCGGCCAACCGACGCACTTTTTCCCGTTCCGAGCCACTGGCTGCGTAGCTGTTCGTTGTGACCCAGCACGATCAGACCCCACATTCACAGCAGTCAGGGGAGCTGCTCAGCAGCCCAAAAGGAGACAGCGAGGGGCGGTCGGTTTCGTCGGTTCGTGCACTTTAACGACCGTACCCGCCCGTCACGCTTCATCATTCTAGCCTCCTTTTCGCCGCGTTTGAATCGGGGCTAGAATGATGAAGAATGACGGGTCAGTTGAATCAGGTTTCAGGTGATGGAATCTTTCGAGCAGGGTAGCCGAGCAGCGGCGACAAATGCAGCAGCTCAACCCGATGCTTCTGGGTCAGCTACAACTCGTAGTACGGGCTCGAGCACAGGCTCAAGCACAGGCGCAAGCTTAAGCCCAGCAGACAATTTCGCCAATGGCTTCGCCGATGCTAGCACTACAAACACAACAGCCCCAAGCGCAGCAGGCTGTGCCGACGCTGCTTCAGTCGGCCCAGTTTATTCAGATGTTGCAGGCCCAGCAGGCTCGGACGCAGCAGGCCTCTGCAATGCCAGCTCTTCATCCTCCACTTGGGGGGGCTCTGCACGCACCTCTACAATGTTGTGAAGTATGAAACAAGCCAGCAGACAGCAGACAGCACCATGCCCAGTAAGGCGCGCCCGAATTAATCTTTAAGATATGACCCCATATGATCAAGCATGATGGAATATGATAAATATAATTAAGCCAAAACTCGCAAAACCCCGTAACCTCACTGCCGTGGTCTCAACCTGGTTTCAACCACGGTCTCAACCGTGATCTAATTTGCCGGAGAGTAGAAGAGTGTTACTAGCTACAGCTGAGAATGATACTGGTTTGGAGTACGTCAAACCCTCCGTACACTCGGGGTTCCTAGGTGGGGTGGTGTGGCGATCTGCCACAGTATCCTCTTGACTACAGACCCGGTCATATCACATCTTTAAGCCATCATATTCAGTCATATGACCAATTCCTCAGCATGTCATATGATCGGTCGCGCCCTAATGCCCAGTCTGCTCTCAGCAAAGGCACGTAGCCCCATGTCGCCCATGACAACATGTTGGACATGTGGCTGCGGCATCCTACCGTACTGGTGGGCGCCCTTGCGCAAGCACAACCATGACCATAAGGTCTTCGAACTCTCGCCGTCGTCGGTCATCATCAGCAATCTCATCTTCGCGAAGACGCTCCCACTCCTCCTCCTCTAGCGCATCAGCTTCTGCGTCCCTATCCAGCCTTATCCAGCCTTACACCACTAGCCGCCCGTTAGCGAAGCCAGCCAACTAAAGCGCGACAGTTAACCAGATAACCGCCAACGACATCGAATATCGAAAAACGAATCGAGTGCGAACCGGGCCACATACACTAAGGATTTTCGTGTTTGTCACACACATGTCTACACACATCCACACATGACCACACATGACTATCAAAATTCGTACAAGTCCTTCCTCGGGTGCGCATACCTCACCGTCATCGACGTTGCAGACTGCTGGGTCATCTGGTCAGCGCCGTTCTCCATGCCAAATGTTGTTCTTTCCTACAGATGAGCCGTGGTCCTGTACTAGCACTCCGCGCAACCTCCCAACCACCTCCCGCTGAAGCCGCTCAGGATGATTTACATACCTGGGGTGTGGTGGTCATTGCCGGTGTGAGCGGGAGCGGGAAAAGGTGCAGCCTTCCAGGTCAATTTACTCTGCCCTGCTGTTCCGCTATGACCCCATGAGCTCAGGCGTGTCTTGAGTGCAGCACTATTGCCCAGAAGCTGTCAACAAGGCTGGGTCAATGCCAGGATGCTGAGGGCAATGGATGCCCCTGGGTTTTCCTAGAGGGAGATGACTTCCACCCTCCCACCAACAAAAGTCAGTCGCACTGCACTGCCACACTTGACACTCACACACCCCTCGCTCTGCGGCTGCCAACCTGTCATTAGTAGCTGTAGCTTGATGGTGTAAGCATGGGCTGAAGTGTAGCATGGCTGCGGGGTGGAAGCAGCCGTAGCCATGTACGTCCACGGCCAACGGCTGCACACCTTCGCCAGCAACGGTTCCATTCCATAGGGCAGAACAGTGAAAGGCCTAGGTTAGGTGGCAAAGGGGTTGCAGGAAGGTCAGCGGTGCTGCATGCATTTACCTGACACAGCATGTGCTAGCAATCAATGCTCAGTGTACAGCTAACTTCTGGTCATCTCTTCCAAATGCATGCCCTGCCCTGCCCATATGCCCCTGTCCCTCTGCCCCCTAGGCCCTTCACCCCAACCACCCCGCCCTGCGCAGGCAAGATGGCATCAGGCCAGCCCCTGACCGACACTGACCGCTGGCCCTGGCTGCTGGCTGTCAGGGCAGCCTGTCAGCACCATCTTGACCAGGGCAGGCGGGTAGTGGTGGCCTGCTCTGCGCTGCGCCACACCTACCGCCAGATCCTGGCAAATCAGCCTGCAGCAGTGGTGCTGGATGGGCAGGCAACCCCTACACAGCAGCAACAGGACCAAGAGCAGCAGCAGAAGCATGACTCGCACGACGAGGGTCAAGGGCGGGACCAGGGGCAGTGGGAGGGGCAGCAGGAATACCAGCAGCAAGGGTGTCTGGAGGTGCCGCATGGGGCCCCTGCTGCTGGCAATGCAGACCTGGCAGGGAGGTTGCAGGCTGCTGGCTGCAGCACCGCCCAGCCCGTGGCACCAGTGCAGCTGCAAGACACCCGCTTTGCTGCTTCTGGGCCACGTGTCGCATTTGTAAGGGGGCCTGCGGCTGCCAGGCAGCTGCTACTCCATGCACAAACACCGCAGTTTCGCATGGGTCGCTTCAACACCATGGCAACCTTGTGCAGAGCTCCATGTGTGTGCATGGGTGCTTGACCCCCTAAGCTGCACATGTCCTAGACCCATGCCAGTATGCTCATGGCAGCAGTGGTCCACACCTATCACCCCTGCCAGCCCTTCCACCCTTTCACACCTACCGCCCCTGCCACCTTTCACACCTACCGCCCCTGTCAGCCCTGCCACTCACCCACCACCTGCCCCTGCCATCCCTAGCACCCCTGTCGGCCCTGGTGACCAGGCGGCCCCTGCTCCCTGGGAGCTGTGATGGTGATGGTGCACAGGCAGGGCTGCCCGCAGCATGTCCTGCCGCTGCTGCCCGCTGCCCTGGCAGGTGCTCCTAGACCCATCCGAGGCAACACTGCGGGTCAGGCTACAGGTGTGCATGGCCAGGCTGCCGCAACAGCTGGCACACTGTGACAGGGACCAGCGACCTGCTTGGGTTAGAGCCAGAGCAGCGTGAGTGCTTAGTCTCAAACTCCCTGACACCTTGCACTGTTGCACCTGCTGCTGTGCCTCTACTTGCTTGTCTAGCTGCCCCTGCTCCCTGCGCCTTCTTAGCTTCCAGCCAACTCCTAGACTCTTTCCTCCCCTTGTGGTGGCTGCAGGCAAGAGGTGTGACCAACCACTTCATGCCTCCCTCCCTCTTAGAATCTCAGCTTAGCACGTTGGAGCGGGAGCCTTTGTCCGATTGGCTGCTCATTCTGGATGCGAGTTCTAGTGACAGGGCTGCAGAGGAGGCGATTGAGGATGCGCTGCGAGGGACACAAAGGTCACAGCAGGCCATCGCATGAAATCAGGAATCAGGATAGTAATGCCAGGATAGTCATGGCCAGGCGATCAGACAAACACAACTTACTCAACACGGAACAACCTGTTCGACTGTGGGTAATCTCATGGGTTAGGGGGCGCTGCATGTCAGGTCCCACAAGGTCTCTTTAGTGAAATGTACCGTGAGCCATTTGATGCCGCGCTTACACAGCCGTGATCAGCGAGCCTTTCCGGTATGCCTACTGCATCAAAGGGCCTGCACGGCTTGGGCGCCCACCAACCCTCGACAAGTGTCCAGGTAGCAAGGTTACTGTAGGATTGTGCGGCGCTCTTTCTAAAGCGGGGGCTACGGTTTACAACAGCGCTTATGTTCGGGCCGGCGGTTATGTTCGGTTACGGGGTGGCTCGCATCTCGCATCGGGCTGTTGCAGCTCGCTCGCAACATGCCTAAGCCCTCCTCCTCCACCACATTAGCGCATATACTATGAGCTGCAGGCAGCATGTCCGAAGTGTCTTTCGACGACATTAATGAGAGGGCAGATAAATGCCTTGAGAGTATGTCGTAGCAGCAGAAAGTACAAGCTCAAGCCAGCCAGGACATCCCGTGCATACGTGCCAGGTCAGTGGGTCTGGCAGGGGTCTAAGCATGCGCTGTGAACATGTGTTTGACACAGGCTACTATAAACGGCCAGCAGCAACAGACTGCATAGACAGACTGCATAGACAGACACTACTGCTTGCAATACTCCGCGATACGCTCAAGTAGTTGCCGCCTGTTCTTACCCACGGACCCCACCCCCAACTTCTGGCTCAAATGCTTCAGCTCCTCCACCGATATGCCCTTGGAACGCAGAGCAGGTAAAGGTGGCTCAAACCTGTTGTACACCCCCCTTGCTGTATCTTCCAACTCCTTTAGCCTCTTGCTGTCCACTTGCTGTTGCTGTTGCCGGGCTGTGACGCTGTCTCTGACAGCTACAGCTGCTGCTCGTTGCTCATCTGATGGCATGCTTACTAAGCACCTGATGCGCTTCATAACCCTCTCCGCCTTGCTTGGCGCTTGTTGTTGCCGCTTTCCTGGCCTTGCCTTGTTGGTAGCAAGGGCCTGAGTGCCCCCACCAGGGCTGGCAGCTGTGCCCCCAGGGCTGGCAGCTGTGCCAGGGCTGGCAGCTGTGCCCCCAGGGCTGGCAGCTGTGCCCCCAGGGCTGGCAGCTGTGCCCCCAGGGCTGGCAGCTGTGCCAGGGCTGGCAGCTGTGCCCCCAGGGCTGGCAGCTGTGCCCCCAGGGCTGGCAGCTGTGCCCCCAGGGCTGGCAGCTGTGCCCCCAGGGCTGGCAGCTGTGCCAGGGCTGGCAGCTGTGCCCCCAGGGCTGGCAGTTGTGCCCCCAGGGCTGGCAGCTGTGCCAGGGCTGGCAGCTGTGCCCCCAGGGCTGGCAGCTGTGCCCCCAAGGCTGGCAGCTGTGCCCCTAGGGCTGGCAGCTGTGCCCCCAGGGCTGGCAGCTGTGCCCCAAGGGCTGGCCCTGTAGGCCCTTGTAGGGCTTTGCGTTCTGCCGTTGCTGCCACCATGCCTTGCTGGGTAACCACGCCATCTGCCACCCATGCAGTGGTGTCCTCCATTGCAAGCTTGGCTCGCCCGGACATCCCCTCCGCATTCATGCGTAGCACGCTGTCATTGTTGAGCTGTTTCAGCATGGTTTCTGGCACTGCGTTGGTCATGTGCGTTGCCCTGTAGTAGCGGCTGAGAAGCTGCTCCATTGCTGGTGTCAGCATGCCGGTGTCCCTTGTGACCTGCACGCAATGGTGTAGCTGGTGTGAGATTAAGGCCGCCACTGCTTTTTGTTCCCGCCACTTGCAGATCGCTCACCTCCAGGTCAGCCCTCATCTTGTGCAGCTCCAGGGGGTCGTACTTGCTTGCGTCCTCCCCCTCCAAATGTCCCAGCAGCTGCTCCCGCTCCAGGTACCGCAAGTGCATGCGTGCAGCCCACTGGCGGGCAGCGGTGGAGGGGTCACCCAGAGCGGCAGTGAGGTAGGGTAGCTCGTCCAGGAACTTCATGCGCATGGTGTAGTACCCCCCAAACACCCTGACGAGGAGGCGGACCTGTGAGGCAAGGCAATCTATCATGGTGCTGGACAGGTGCTGCTAGGCAGGAGCAGCAAGGCTGTCATGGTGCTGCTGGGCAGGAGGAGCAAGGCAGTCATGGTGCTGCTAGGCAGGAGCAACAAGGCTGTCATGGTGCTGCTGGACAGGAGCAACAAGGCTGTCATGGTGCTGCTGGGCAGGGATTAGGTTGGGCAGGAGTAGGCTGTCATAGTCAAGAAACCTGACCTGTGAGTCCACCTGCTCCTCCGTGACTGCCTGTCCCTCCAGCTGGGGCTCACTGGGTCCCCAGGTCATCTTGCACCCCACGGCGCAGGCCTCAGCCAACACCCTGCGTGGCTGCTTCATGGCTGCCATGAGCTCCAGCATAACACTGTGGTGGTGGGAGTGCCAATGGCACATCCACCGGCTGCTGTTGGACTGCGCCCACAACTGCTCATGTTGGAGGACTGCCCGGTCCAGAGCTGCCAGCACGGCACAGTGCACCATGATCTTCACGTCCAGAAGGTTGGACAGCAAGCATTGCACGGTCTTCTGCTGGCCTGCAGTGATGTCAGGTGTGTTGTACTTCTGTAGCTGCACCAGCAAGGTTGCGTAGTGTTGTAAGATCCACACCGCAATGCGGCCGTAGGTGCCCCAACGCGTCAAGCACGCCAGCTCCACTTGCAGTGCCTCCGCGAGGGGGTGCTTCTTGAAGTGAGTGGACACATGCTCCAGCATCCAGCAAAGCTGGCTGTTGTGGCCTTCTCGCTGCATTTGGGCACTGCAGCCGTAGGCCTGGCACAAGTGGCGGACTGAGTTGTGTAGGACATGCTCCCAGCAGTGCACCACCCAGATGGTGTGCACCTGATGGCCCGCCTTGATCTTAGCTGCTGCCAGCCGCATGACCACGCCGCTATGCTTGCCCACATTGCTTGCAGCGCTGTCACAAACAGCAAACAAGATCTTGACATCTGCTGTCCAGTAGCCAGCTGCCTTCAAGCACTCAATCAGCTTTGCGCACTGATGCTCGGCGTCATGGCTTTCCAAATGGACGAACCCTAGGCAGCAATGGAATGCTGACCCAAGCTGGACTGACTGTGGCGCAGGAGGAGGGGGGGAGCTGCTGCTGGCGCATGCGGCTAGGTGGTTTGGTGAAGAGGAGCAGGCAGCAGCCTTGCTGGCAGCCTCGGGACCCTGGATAGGGGGAGTTGAGGGGGAGGCAGCGGCTGATCCCTGGCTGAGGGAGGAGGGTAGGCATGGAGTGCTGGGAGGTGGTGGTATGAGGAGGGGGCTGTCAGTTGCAAAACGAGACGGCCGCCTGATCACCCTGGCGGGTCTGCCGCAATGCCACGGCCTCCTCTGCCATGAAAGCGTTGGCATGCTGAAGCAGCCCTAACTGCAATGCCAATGCATGGACAGTGCATGCTGCCATGGCAGCCCTCTGCTCTGCTGCATAAACTGCTTTAGATGCTGCTGCCAGCACCTGCCGCTGCTGCTCCTCCAGCTGCTGCTGCTGCTCCTCCAGATGCTGCTGCTGCTGCTCCACATGCTGCTGCTGCTCCTCTAGCTGCTGTTGCAAGTCCTCCAGCTGCTGCTGCTGCTCTATGCACACAGGCAAATTAGTGCGGATATTCGTCATCCTAGGGGGGTAGTTTTTTGATGCGGTTCGCCTCGGATTGTCCTTGCGACTCCAACGCCACTTGACGCTTGTTGAAATTCTGAGTATGTGAGCAGTTGGAGTGGAGGTACCTACAGTACTGTAGATGTCTACAGTACTGTAGACCCCTACAGTACTGTAGACACCTACAGTACTGTAGGTGTCTACAGTACTGTAGATGTCTACAGTACTGTAGGTCAGATTTGACAAGGTCTCTTGTAAATAGGGTACCATGCTGTTCTCCACATTCAAACCACCATTTGCTACCGCGATTGCACCGTCAGCTTCTGCGTGCTATAAATAGTGAGAGGCGTCGAAGCGTAGGCCCGCAAGCTCGATATGGATATTTGTGCCGAAAGTTGTGTCCGCGCAATAAGGTCGCCATAGGGAGCTACATACATACGTGTAAGGTCTAAGGCCGGGGCCCGTCTCTTTCGCAAGCCAGGTCCGTTCTGTCGGTTGTACTGGGTACCTCGGCTTGCAAGCTCCCGCAAAGCTGTGGATGTTGATGATGCCCCGCAATCACAACAACCTCCTGCACCGCACCCTCCCGTGTAATATCGAGTGCGGCAGAGATTGCCCCAAAAGTTGTTTGCGGTTGGCCCTAAACCATCCATCATTACATCTAACCTCACATCATAACATCATGACTCTTAGCCTACATCATTACATCAAACTGCCACTTGTGTTCCTGCCAATCACCGACTGCATGGTATGGGCAAGGGCTCTGGCTCTTGCAAGGGCTGGTCTCAGGGTCGATACCGAATCCTAGAGGCAGAATAAGGCTGGGCAGGGCTGGGCTGGGATTGGCAACATAGGCACGTTGTGTTGTCAGCACATTTGCACAGCACTGTCGGGATAGCAAACGAGCTTGGGCTACATTGAGTTGTTCCTGCATGGGGGTGAAGGGGGCATGGGGGTTAAGGATGCATGGGGGGAAGGCAGCTACAGTACTGTAGACATGGACAGTACTGTAGACATGGACAGTACTGTAGACATGGACAGTACTGTAGACATGGACAGTACTGTAGACATGGACAGTACTGTAGACATGGACAGTACTGTAGACATGGACAGTACTGTAGACATGGACAGTACTGTAGACATGGACAGTACTGTAGACATGGACAGTACTGTAGACATGGACAGTACTGTAGACATGGACAGTACTGTAGACATGGACAGTACTGTAGACATGGACAGTACTGTAGACATGGACAGTACTGTAGACATGGACAGTACTGTAGACATGGACAGTACTGTAGACATGGACAGTACTGTAGACATGGACAGTACTGTAGACATGGACAGTACTGTAGACATGGACAGTACTGTAGACATGGACAGTACTGTAGACATGGACAGTACTGTAGACATGGACAGTACTGTAGACATGGACAGTACTGTAGACATGGACAGTACTGTAGACATGGACAGTACTGTAGACATGGACAGTACTGTAGACATGGACAGTACTGTAGACATGGACAGTACTGTAGACATGGACAGTACTGTAGACATGGACAGTACTGTAGACATGGACAGTACTGTAGACATGGACAGTACTGTAGACATGGACAGTACTGTAGACATGGACAGTACTGTAGGCAGCAGCAGGGGGGCAGCAGCAGCAGCAGCAGTCGGGGGGCAGCAGCAGCAGCAGTAGGGGGGCAGCAGCAGCAGCAGTAGGGGGACAGCAGCAGCAGCAGCAGGGGGGCAGCAGCAGCAGCAGCGGGGGGGCAGCAGCAGCAGCAGCGGGGGGGGCAGCAGCAGCAGCAGTAGGGGGGCAGCAGCAGCAGCAGTAGGGGGGCAGCAGCAGCAGTAGCAGGGGGGCAGTAGCAGCAGCAGGGGGGCAGCAGCAGCAGCAGCAGGGGGGCAGCAGCAGCAGCAGCAGGGGGGCAGTAGCAGCAGTAGGGGGGCAGCAGCAGCAGCAGCAGGGGGGCAGCAGCAGCAGCAGCAGGGGGGCAGTAGCAGCAGTAGGGGGGCAGCAGCAGCAGCAGGGGCGCAGCAGCAGCAGCAGCAGTGGCAGCAGCAGCAGATATAGTAGGGGCACTGTAGCACCTACCTACCTTTTGGCTGCTTGATGACTGCTGCTAGGAAGGGGGGGGAGTGGAAGAGTGAAGGCGGGGAGGGGGGGTAGATGTGGAAGGCGGGAGGTGGGAGGCAGGGAGGCGGGAGACGGGGAGGCGGGAAGTGGAAGGCGGGAAGTGGAAGGGAGGTGCCCACTAGACCTGCAACCAAGGGGCGTGCACATGCGGTAGGGTGACCAGGCTGGGCACTGTGTTAGCTATCACCGTGGCCTTACCTTTGTGGTCCTCCTTGCCTCCTACCTGCTCACAACAGGCAACATATCCCATGCGCCAGTGGGTGGGACTGCGGTGGGGAGTGTAGGGTGTAGGGAAGGGAAGGTGGGGTGAGGTGGGGGTTGCGATGCCACGTCAATCGAAGGGTGGGAGAGGGGAAGGGTAGGCTTGACAAGTATGGGAGGGGAGAGGGAGGGAGAGGGGGAAGGGAGGGGGTGGTGGTGGTGGTGGGAAGAGGGTGGGTGGGGTGGGCTTTCTCCTGGCTGCTGTCAGGGGAGAGGTGACGGGGAGGGGGGAAGTGGGGGGTGGGTAGAGGTGGAAGTGTAGGGACGACAAGCTGGGCGTTGGTGGTGGGCGTGGGAAAGGGGAGGAAAAGGGGATGGGGAAGGGTGTGACGATCAACCCTGCAGCGGGACAAGGGGCATGCTAGCGGTTAAGGTGGGTACAGGTTGCCACATACCTGCACTCACCTTTTGCTGGGGTGTGGTGTATATGTGTGTGGGAGGAAGGGGAGGAAGGGGAGCGAAGGGAAGGGGAGGTCCATGGGGAGGGCGAGAGAAGTGGGGGGGGCATTGATAGTCTCAGGTGTAGGCGCACAAGACCTGCGGCAACGGTGTGACGATGTGTCAACGGAAGCAAACATTGGACATGGGTACCGGATGCACTCACCAATAGAGTAGGGAGATGTAGAGCTGGCAGATGGAGGGGCAGGTGTAGCAACCCTCCATTACAACCCACCTTCCTTTGTCCTCACCTCAGTAGGAAGTGCAGTGTGGGAGAGTAGGGCTGGGCTGGGCTGGGCTGGGCTGGGCTGGGCTGGGCTGGGCTGGGCTGGGCTGGGCTGGGCTGGGCTGGGCTGGGCTGGGCTGGGCTGGGCTGGGCTGGGCTGGGCTGGGCTGGGCTGGGCTGGGCTGGGCTGGGCTGGGCTGGGCTGGGCTGGGCTGGGCTGGGCTGGGCTGGGCTGGGCTGGGCTGGGCTGGGCTGGGCTGGGCTGGGCTGGGCTGGGCTGGGCTGGGCTGGGCTGGGCTGGGCTGGGCTGGGCTGGGCTGGGCTGGGCTGGGCTGGGCTGGGCTGGGCTGGGCTGGGCTGGGCTGGGCTGGGCTGGGCTGCAACACAAGGGAGGCAATACAAGGGAGGCAACAGTGGGAACGTTGTGAGAGTGGTGGTGGTGGTGGTGGTGGTGGTGGTGGTGGTGGTGGTGGTGGTGGTGGTGGTGGTGGTGGTGGTGGTGGTGGTGGTGGTGGTGGTGGTGGTGGTGGTGGTGGTGGTGGTGGTGGTGGTGGTGGTGGTGGTGGTGGTGGTGGTGGTGGTGGTGGTGGTGGTGGTGGTGGTGGTGGTGGGGACTGGGAGGGGGTGGTAATCAGGGGGGTACTAGGCGTGATTGTAAGACCTGCAGCAACCAGGTGTGGTAGCGGTTAGGCTGGATACTAAGGGCTATGCTGCGCAATGCTAGCTCCTTCTAAGCTCTTACCTTGGTCCTAAGCTCTTACCATAGTCCGTCTGGCCTCTTCGCTGCTCACAACACGTTGCACCTGCCTTGCGTTGGTGCATCAATGCTTGCGATTCATTGCGGAGAATCGTTGCGAGGAAACTGGCCGCGAGGCTAGCTGCGATGCTGGCTGCGAGGCTGGCTGCGAGGCTGGCTGCGAAACTGGCTGCGAGGCTGGCTGCAAGGAAAATGGCTGCGAGGCTGGCTGCGAGGTGAGATCCTCGCACCGAGCTGCCTCACAGGTATGCTTCTGCGCTGCTGGACCAGCTGTGTGGCCGCGAGGTTGATTGCCGAGTATGTGGCTGCGAGTATGGGCTAGATGCGGCTGCGAGTATGGGTAACCTCGTGCGATGCCATCTGTGGACCAGCTGTGTGGCCGCGAGGTTGATTGCCGAGTATGTGGCTGCGAGTATGGGCTAGATGTGGCTGCGAGTATGGGTAACCTCGTGCGATGCCATCTGTGGACCAGCTGTGTGGCCGCGAGGTTGATTGCCGAGTATGTCAATCAAGTCTCCCGGTAAAAGTTCCCCCTATATCGGGGAAATTTGTTGGCTGTGGATGGGGGAAGTTTTGAATTGCTCAACCGCGCTACAAGCGACCAGCACGAGCGACTAGCAACCCATACTAGGGGTTGCTGAGCTCCTCCGCATGCTTTGAGCGCAACCTTGACTGCCCAGAGGTGGTTAGGGGGGGGGGCGGTTACTGCCGAGCAATCGCAGCCCAACACCCGCCTGATGGACCTTGCTTACTACGAAAGGGTCAAGCGCGCAGCCCAAAAGGGACTTGCCAGGGGAGCGGTTACAGGGGACGTAGACAAGGCAAGCCGCATTGGCGAGCCGCAGCTTAAGCGGCGAGCCAAGAGGACAGGCCAAACCCCCCCACAACACCCAAAAGTAGCGACGGGCACAGATGCGCCCGACGCAATGCCTGACGAGCTGCAGGAGGAGCCGCAGCAGGAGCAGCACCTGCGTTCTGCAGCTTTTTTGCCTTGGCATGAGCGCAGGGAGCGGTCAGATGCCGCTGCCCGTTCCAATTCGGAGCAGCGCAAGCGGGAATATGTGGAGTTTTCGCCGCAGCATCAGGAGCGCTTGGCAGCTCAGATGACAGCCTTGCAGTCAGTTATTCAATCAGGTATCAGCGAGGATTGGCAGCACCATGCGTGTGCCTCTGGGGCAACTAGAGTAGAAGAGTCCCCCCTGAAGCCACTTCAGGCGATGCAGGTGGAATACATCAGCATGCAAAACCGCTTCAAGCTGACGCTCCCTTGCTATGAGTGCGCTTCATGCAATCAGTCGATCAGTCCCAACCCCCTCTCATTCTTTTGCTGGCCTAGCAGCCAGACCCACGCTCAAACGTGGTATGACGTGAGAGTTTTGCGCTCCTATGCCCGGATGCAAGGGTGTGGTGTCTCCATGGAAGGTCAGGCATCGCTAGTCACCTGCACGGTAGACTGCGCCATGCGCCACCCATGCGTATCATCAAGTGTGTTTGTGTGTGCTGTCATGTAGCCTTCCTGGAGGCCCTCAACGCCGCGCACCATCCATTGGCCTTGTACCCACCTCAGCAGATCAGAACAGACAGCTTCAGCCAGGCATTCTTTGACTACCTGCGGGCCATTGACCGGCTCCTCTCCATGCCCAGCTTGTTGCAACAGCGCTCAGACCTACAGGCCCAACTCCCCAGGGGAGCATTTAGTGACTGTCCCATCTGTGCGCTCATCCCAGGTAAGTGGGTGCATGCATCTGCCGCCAAGCAAGAAAACTGTGTGTGTCATCATCATCATCATCAACATCATACAGCAATGTGTGTGTATGTGTGTGCGTGTGTGTGTGCATGCTGCAGGTGTGCCACAAGATGGCTACGTGCATTGTGTTGCTGGCGATGCTTGCAACAAGCCCAGCAGCTATGCCGGTGTGGCCAAAGCCACCCGTGACCTAGAGCAGCACACAGATACCTACCTGGATCGTTCAGGGTTGGAGGGCGCAGTGCAGCAGCTGCATGACAGTGGGCAGCTCAGTCTGTCTGGTGCATTTGCATTGGCCAGGGCTACAACAGAGGCAACAGGAGCTGGAGCAGACGCAGCGGTAGCACCAG
This sequence comes from Haematococcus lacustris, assembly GCA_030144725.1. Taxonomy (NCBI): domain Eukaryota; kingdom Viridiplantae; phylum Chlorophyta; class Chlorophyceae; order Chlamydomonadales; family Haematococcaceae; genus Haematococcus; species Haematococcus lacustris. The sequence continues at coordinate 206,193 of JASKMD010000204.1, read as the reverse complement.
TGAGCAGTGAGGCACATGACTGCTCATGCTCGCTATCCTGTTCCAGGCCTGAGACCAGCAACATAACAGCCGGCCAGCCCTGTGCTGTGCGTGGTGTGGTGGGCTTTGTGTGCTGCCATGGCGTGCCGCTACTAGCGCTGTACTGCAACATGCGCACAGCGGAGCAGTTTGTGTACTACCTCCTGGCCGTGGCGCTGCTGTTGCGTCAGTGCTGCGGCATGCTGCACATGTTGCATCTCTACATCGACTTTGCCTGTCAGTTCAAGGTGTGTTGTGCGCCATGCCAGGCTCATGCTGGTGCAGCCAGGCAGACTGCGTGCTGCCATGCATGTTGCAATGTTGTCATGCATGTGTGTGTTTGTACTGCCACGCTGTCATGTGTGTGTGTGTGTGTGCCAGGTCACTTGGGCACGGTATGCTGCAGTGCTGGGCATCAACACTGAGCGTATTCGCCTCATGGTCAACTGGATGCACGGCGCTTCCCACAACATGGCCTGCCAGCTAAAGAACAACGGCCGGTACCAGGGTGGCGCCGCTTGGCGTGTGGGAGAGCAGACAGAGCAGAACTGGAGCTTCTTCAAGGTGCGCTTGTGATTTGTGATGGTGATGGTATGGTTTTACGTACTGGAAACTCTCTTACATTAATGTGCTACATTGCTGTGTTACATTGTTGTGCTTGTTGCAGCCTGTGAGCCCTCTACTGCGATACATGACCCCAGCCAATAGGAATGATGCAATTCAAGCTCTTCTTTCCAACATTGGATTTGACAAGCAAGCCAACATGGTACCCTCCTTAAAGGCCAAGATTGCTAGCATGGCTAAAAAAGCAGGTACTACTAGTGCCGCAGCCACAACATGTGACACATGTTGGTATCTGATTTTTAGCACACAGCTGGCTGTCTGCCACATGCTCAGGTGAGCTGGAAGGCAAGCTGGGTAACCTATGCTCGCGCGCGTTTGCCGCGGGTGTGACGGATGAGGCAGCAGCCATCGCTGCCTTTAAGGACAGCCACCTCACCCCTAATACGTCACATGGTCAGCCGGAAGATTCATGGAAGGTACGTCAATAGCAAACGTGCCACAACTGTGGCTTGGCTAATGCAATTGGATTGCTTGGTGCTTTGTGGTGCCGCAGGGAGAGTGGGTGGACCAGCAGCTGCGCCTAAAAGCCCTTGAGGCCATGGCCAGTGGCAAGGGTCAGGCACCCACCCGGCTGCCCTCCATCTCGCTGTCAGCAGACATGGCCCAGCTGCAGCTGAGGGGGTTACGAGGGCCCCACGAGCAGCGCATGGCAGCTGCCAAGCTCAAGTGCATGGAGCTCGAGACAGCGCACGGCGTGCATGCCCTTGAGAAAGAGAAGCACCATGGCAGTGCTGAGGGTGAGAGCCCTCTCATTGCACGAGGCCTAGTGCTCCTGGTCGAAGGTCAAGTCTCAAGGTGTGTGTGGCATGGCAAGGGTGCAGGGTGTTGAGAGTGATAAGGGGGAGTTGTGGCACAGTTGGTTCAGTGCGGTGTGTTGTGTTGTAGGTACCGTACCCAGGTGGAGCAGCTCACCAACGATGTGCATGAGCTGGGGCTGCAACGCGACCGTATGGGCCAGAGTGACAAGGACACGCGCGCAGCAAGCAACGCCATCAAGGCAAAGCTTAGGACAGCTCGTCAGCTTCTCAAAGAGGCAGCACTCTACCAGGCGCTTGGGAGTGGTGAGGATGCAGCAGCTGTCAGCATGACAGAGGAGCAGCTTCAGGCAATGGTGAGGGGTGAGCCAGCTCCATGGGCTGAGGCCTCCACAGCAACCCCCTATGGCAAGCTGCTGCACTATGGGCGGCAGCTGCACCATTTGCGAAGCGATAGGGATAGGTGTCTTGAGCAGCAAGCTATTCTGCGTATCGAGCATAGCCGGCTGCTTGTCTGGCTGCGGCATATGATCGTTGTGTGCAAGGGGGCATGCGGTGAGCCTGAGGCGCATGGTGAGGCTGAGTCAGGGCAGCTGCAGCAGTCATTGCACCCAGGGCGTTTGTTTTATATCAAGCAACACATGCAGCAGTACCAAGACATGCTACTCAAGGCTGAGGGCATGCACATGAGCTAAGAGGGCAGGGGCACTTGTAACACCCTTATTATACCCTTGTACCGCTGGTAACACCCCTTGTAACACCCTATGTAACATGATGGTCATGTAATGCTATCTAAACCAACCGCTTATGTGATTCCTAACCGTTGAGAGCTGACCTAACTAAACTTCATTCCAGAGTCATTCCAAGGACCTAACTAGACTTCATTCCAGAGTCATCCCTAGCCAGCCCATCCCATTCCTAGCCAGCCCAGCCCATCCCTAACACTGCCAAGCCTTTACTTGATAAGCATGTGGCTGGATCAGGTGAGCCTCCACTATAGGTACCATCCGTAGTACAGCTAGCTGTGACACATTGGGTGTGGATCACTGCCAGGCCTGCATTTGCTAGGCATGACCGTGATGCATACATGCAAAGGGTGTATGTAGCAGGTGGCTACCACGTTTGCAGCATCAGCGCATCACCGCGTGGTGGTGTTGTCCATACAAGGGGCATGTGGCGCACCACACCCTAGCATGTGGCTGGATCAGGTGAGCCTCCACTATAGGTACCATCCCTAGCTAGCCCAGCCCAGCCTAACCTATCCAGAGTCACCCGGCCCACAACCATAATCCTCCCGCCCTAGCCACCGCCTGCACCCTCCCTCTACAACACCATCAATGAGTGATGCGCTTAATGTGAATTCATTGGAGCTTGTTGCTACATATCACATTATATGTTGTGGCGTGTTAACACGCTCGCCGCATCATGTGGTGCCCACTTGCTCAGTGGACTGCTTTCAACCCTAGCTGCTCCGGGTTTGAGGTGTTGGCCCAATGGCAATCTTCCTTCTAGCCTTTTCATTCGGCATGTGAATCAGAGCTGTGTTGCACAGCTTTGACACCTCATCAAACCGTGCCAAAAGTACCATCCATGAAAAACCAAAGAGAAAAGAAACGAACCCTAGCCCTAGGGATCAACTCGTCTTGCCCACTTGTATCTAAGCTAAGCCTTCACAGCTTAGCAAGCTTTAGGTCGTCTACCGCCCGGTGCAAAGCCTTGTACCAAGGCATGCCCTTCTCTGTCTTTGTCAAACGACGGTTAAGTGCATCATACGCTGTCAGGTACATCCAGATCTGCTTGTTGCTCAGCATAGCCTCCACGCGGCTCTCCATTTCTTCTCTGTCCATGTAGTCCCAATCAGAACCAGTTGTTGAACCTGCATGCACGTACATGCTCTGACCTTCCCACGCACGACATGTAGGGCAGGGCAGGGCAGGGCAGGGCAGGGCTGGGCAGGGCTGGGCTGGGCAGGGCTGGGTTGGGTTGGGCTGGGTTGGGTTGGGTTGGGTTGGGTTGGGTTGGGCTGGGCTGGGCTGGGCTGGGTTGGGCTGGGCTGGGCAGGGCAGGGTAAGGTAGGGCAGGGCAGGGCTGGGCAGGGCAGAGCTGGGAAGGGCAGAGCTGGGAAGGGCAGGGCAGGGCAGCGCAAGGTTGGGATGGGGTGGGGCGTGGCTGGGAGGGGGTGGGGCAAGGCTGGCCTGGGGCGGCGAGGGGCAACGCAAGGTTGGGAAAGGGCAATATCCACGCGGCAAAAACCACGCGTTTATGATGCATGCATGCATTTAAGCAACAAGCCCGCTGCTCCCACCTGAATGTACCGGTCTTGGTCCTACGACCTGCGGGCGCTGGCTCTCCCAGAACTCTGTGTCAGTTGCCGCCGCTGCCACTGCCTGAGCTGCCTTGGCTTCAAGGACCTTGCTTGTTGGCCTAAGGGTGCGTTGGGGCCGCCCGTTTGGACTCAATCCTGCAGCCAGCATGTCACACTCTACCACCACATTGTCACAAGTGGTGTCACCCGCTGCTAGCTATTGTTGCATGGATCTCTTAAGAGCATGTCGTCAACACATGGCGTCCAGAATCGCAGCGGTGCCACTACCGCCAACACAGCAAGCAACAACAAGGCAAATGGGTGGGTGGGTGGGTGATTGAGTGCACCTTGCTGTGTAGCGGCACTACGGCTGCCTCCCCAGCCAGCTGCGGCACAGATGTTGAACCTGTGGCCAGTTGCGCTAGGGGTGGCCCCCTCACCAGCAGCCAGCCTGCGGCTGCCCTCCCCACCAGCTGCGGCACGGAGGTCAGCCCCCCCGACGCCAGTTGCGCTAGGGGTGGCCCCCTCACCAGCTGCTAGCCTGCGGCTGCCCTCCCCACCAGCTGCGGCACAGAGGTCAGCCCCCCCGACGCCAGTTGCGCTAGGGGTGGCCCCCTCACCAGCTGCTAGCCTGCGGCTGCCCTCCCCACCAGCTGCGGCACAGAGGTCAGCCCCCCCGACGCCAGTTGCGCTAGGGGTGGCCTCCTCACCAGCTGCTAGCCTGCGGCTGCCCTCCCCACCAGCTGCGGCACGGAGGTCAGCCCCCCCGGCGGCAGTTGCGCCAGGGGTGGCCCCCTCACCAGCAGCCAACCTGCGGCTGCCCTCCCCACCAGCTGCGGCACAAAGGTCAGCCCCCCCGGCGCCAGTTGCGCTAGGGGTGGCCCCCTCACCAGCTGCTAGCCTGCGGCTGCCCTCCCCACCAGCTGCGGCACGGAGGTCAGCCCCCCCGGCGGCAGTTGCGCCAGGGGTGGCCCCCTCACCAGCAGCCAACCTGCGGCTGCCCTCCCCACCAGCTGCGGCACAAAGGTCAGCCCCCCCGGCGCCAGTTGCGCTAGGGGTGGCCCCCTCACCAGCTGCTAGCCTGCGGCTGCCCTCCCCACCAGCTGCGGCACAGAGGTCGGCCCCCCCGGGAGCAGTTGCATTGGGGTGGGCCCCCCCGTCAGCAGCAGGCCTGTAGCTGCCTCCCCCACCACCTGCAGCACAGGGGTTGCCAGCGACAGCGAGATTGGATTCCATGCCAGCAGCATGTGTGCGACTGCCCTCGCCACCAATAGCTGCAGCAACGGTAGCAAAACCATTGCTACATTACTGCCTGCTTGCTTGCATGCTACTCTAGCTAGGCATGAGCAGACTTCCAAGCTGCACACTGACTTTCTCTAGCATCTAAGACAGCTCACCAATCCTTTTGGCAGATGGTTGCTGAGCTGGGCTGGGGCGTGGGCTGCAAAGAGAGGTGCTCAGGGGGGAGGTAACTGTATGCACACAAGCATCATGCAACTGTCATGCAAAGATCAAATCCAAGATCATGCAAGCCAGCAGTCATGCAAGCCATGATCATGCAAGATAGCTGGTGGCAGACAAGGATTAGACAGAGCGGTTGTGACAAGTAATTCTGTGTCATCAACAACAAAAGCATCAGGGCAACAACACTAGCACTATTGCATAGCATACCTGGGCAAGGGGATGGGATGCCCCCCAGCTGCCATAGGTTGCCCTCCAACGGGGACATAATCCCATCTGTGACCAGGCAGACAGAGCAAGCTGCTTCCTTGACGCCATGGGCAAGCAAGCAAGCAATGACTATGCTTTTGCACAAGGGGGAGATAGCCCGGCTGCCAACATGATGCAGATTGGTACAGATGCCAGTGTTGGATAGTTGCTGTCTTAGCGCCGTACATAAGCCCAATCATAGGCATAGGCACATAGGCATGAACTATGACTTACATGAAGGGTCTTCGTTCACGTCTAATGTCTGAGGGTTGATGGCTGACATTTGCGGACCGCCCAACACCCGGTGGGTGGTTGGTCCGGTGCCCACACGCGCCTGCCGCATTGGTGGTACATGCTCCTCCACACCCTCTTGCGTAGGCTTGCGTCTTGGTGCTGTGCCTTTGCCTGCTGCCTTTGCATGCTGTACCGTCACCGTCACTTCTCGCTTCTTGATGTTGTGCTCGAGTCTGAAAGCTTTAGAGCAATTAATAAGGGCCTGACCGGCAGCTACTCTGAGGTCTGGCCGTTTGGAGTCTGTCAGGCAGCACAACATGCCAAACAAAGCTGTATATAACCCATTGTCCTCCTCCGCATCCGCACTCGCACCCGCATCCGCACTCCCCGCATTCTCCACGAGAGCAGCAAGCAAACCACCGCGTAGGTCCAGCTTTGCGCTGCCCATATTGCGCAGGTTACTGAAGACCACTGCCTCCACTTCAACATGCTGACGATGGGCGCACTTGTGGAGTATGTCGCGCCCTTTGTATCGGTCACTATATAAGCCTCTGGCTTTGCTGTTGGTCCCGTCAGGTTCGGCTGTGGGTCGGGACGGAGTGGGGTCGGCATTGCTGCGGCCGTTCATGAACGATTGCAGTAACCGCCCGGCCCGATTGCTGTAACCTGGCAAGTCCCTTTTGGGCTGCGCGGTTGAGCTTATAGAAACAAGAACGGTCCATCAGGCGGGCTGGGCTGCGGGTTGGCTGCGTTTGCTGTGGAGTAACCGCCCGCCCCTAACCACCTCTGGGCAGACAAGGTTGCGCTCAAAGCATGCGGAGGAGCTCAGCAAGCCCTAGTATGGGTTGCTAGTCGCTCGTGCTTGTCGCTTGTAGCGCGGTTGAGCAATTCAAAACTTCCCCCATCCACAGCCAACAAATTTCCCCGATATAGGGGGAACTTTTACCGGGAGACTTGATTGAGTATGTGGCTGCGAGTATGGGCTAGATGCGGCTGCGAGTATGGGTAACCTCGTGCGATGCCATCGCTGCAATACCGGCTACACGATGCTGCGACTAAGTGTTGGACGGATGCCTTGAATGCAAGTGAGATGTTCAGAATTTTTCTAAGTGCTTAAAGGCTATAGGTACCTCGAGGTATTGTAGATGTCTACAGTACTGTAGATGTCTACAGTACTGTAGGTACCTACAGTACTGTAGACGTCTACAGTACTGTAAATGTCTACAGTACTGTAGGTACCTACAGTACTGTAAATGGTCTCTCGAGGTACCTCGAGGTACCTCGAGGTACTGTAGATGTCTACAGTACTGTCGATGTCTACAGTACTGTAGGTATCTACAGTACTGTAGATGTCTACAGTACTGTAGATGTCTACAGTACTGTAGGTACCTACAGTACTGTAAGTGGTCTCTCGAGGTACCTCGAGGTACCTCGAGGTACTGTAGATGTCTACAGTACTGTAGATGTCTACAGTACTGTAGGTGTCTACAGTACTGTAGACGTCTACAGTACTGTAGATGTCTACAGTACTGTAGGTACCTACAGTACTGTAAGTGGTCTCTCGAGGTACCTCGAGGTACCTCGAGGTACTGTAGATGTCTACAGTACTGTAGATGTCTACAGTACTGTAGGTGTCTACAGTACTGTAGACGTCTACAGTACTGTAAATGTCTACAGTACTGTAGGTACCTACAGTACTGTAAATGGTCTCTCGAGGTACCTCGAGGTACCTCGAGGTACTGTAGATGTCTACAGTACTGTAGATGTCTACAGTACTGTAGGTACCTACAGTACTGTAAGTGGTCTCTCGAGGTACCTCGAGGTACTGTAGATGTCTACAGTACTGTAGGTGTCTACAGTACTGTAGGTGTCTACAGTACTGTTCGTGTACTCGCGAGGTACCCCGACAGTACTGTAGATACCTACAGTACTGTAGCATGGCCGTATCTCACCAACCGCGCAAAATCACGAATTTTAGTTTCAACCCCCAATCTTACAATGCCTTCATTTGACTATGTACCAAGTCCGAGGCTCCGAATCTCAAAAATGCTGTTACTAATTTGCCTGAGTGTGGTTGCTGTATGTCCCGCAGCAAGGTCGGCCTGGGATATAGCAATACATCATGCACAAGTGTCATGCAACAACTCGCTACGTGCCAACACTGAAAGCATTGGGATCATAGGACACACCTGCAAGCCAGCCATCTCCTCAGCCGCAGCCAAGTGGTATCTCACGTTGTGTTGCTCAAGCTCCTCAATCTGGGCTTGCATCCGCTGCTCACGCTGCTGGGATGCAGCGGAATCAGAGCCAAGCTGCGTCTGGGATGCTTGCAACTCCGCCTCCAACACCTACATACATGACAACACAGCCGATGGGCTGGTGTTAGGGCTGGGGCACACACAGCGGCTGGGGCAGCAAGGGCAGAGGGGGTAGAGGGAGCAGGGAACAGCAAGGTCCGCAGAAGCCTTACCTTCAGCCGGTTCGCGATGAAGCCGGCCATGCGGGTCCACGGGGCAAGGCCAGCGGCAACCCGAGCTGCCATTGTCGCCGATCCTTTCTTACTACGCTTAGTGCGTCGGCCCATCGCTAATTATGGCCGCCAGTCTGCATCATTTGCGCCGCTGATGAACGCTGGTGGTAGCTTGGAGGAACCACAACAATCTCATCTACTTTCGCAGCCTGGTGAGAACGAGATGATGGGGTACTTTAGACATGAGCATGCTAGGGCGTATGTATGGGTGATAATCCTAAGGATAGCGCAATCAAAGTAGATGAAGTTCTTGGGGCACACAGCTTGCATCTCCACATGAGGTCAGCACCGCGTTTGATGCACTTCCTGCCCAGAAATGAGGTTTCAACTAACTGTAATTGCATGAGCCTCCCAACCTGCGCAGGGCAGATGTATTACACTGCAATAGCTTCCCGTGGGAGCTATGAGCATACCCCAAAGCTAGGGCGCAGAAACCAGACGGATGCGTAGCAGCAACAAGCAGCAAATTGACCTCAAAAACAGCACTGCAGATTTGCATGCCGGCACCCCATCACGGCACGCCGACCGACCGACTAGTGACCGCTCTACCTCGCTCGTCGTTGCGGCGTTGCTGTTTCACGTGCACTACCGTCAGGGTGCAAGGAGTCACTGGTGCAAGGATACCGCGGAGGGGGGCAATGTTGACTTTAGCCCGTCCCTCGCAAGCCAAGCTGCGGAGCGCCACGCCGCAGCGGGGCGTCGCGGTTTGACCTCTTGGAGTGCAGTATACGCGACAAAAAGTGACGGTACATTATTTCGAGCCATTTTACCTGACCTTGTGGGACCTGACTGCATGCCCTCCCCAATGCGCAGGAGGTTAAGGATTATTTTGATGCGGGGGGTGTCCAGCGGCTTGTTGCCTTGACTTGGATTGCGTCCCAACTGCAACATGGAATTGCCCGTCACGTTTGCCAGACAAACAAAACTCATACAAAATGGAACAACACGGTTGACTGCAGGTAACCTCGCTCAGCTTCTCCAAACAAGTTGAAGCGTCCTCGGTCACACCCTTGATGACTACCAACCCCACCCCAGTGGAACTTTCCCCCTAGTCAGGATGTCCCAACATGGGATTGGTAATCTTCATGCAAGTACTCGCTACAAAGTGCACCGATTTCGATAGCGTTCGTTGCATTGGTACCTGCGAATTACTCCGCATCTACTGGCAGGCGGCGCGTTAATCCTTGCATCAGAGTCCATGCCGGCGCAAGCGAACGCGGACACACCTCAGCTGCTCACTATCGATAGTTCTAGTGGTGAGTAGCGGCACCAATGAGCGAACTGCGCTTGGCATCGAGCCTGAAGTACAATCTATGTTTAGCCCGCCAGGCTCACTCCGCGAGCCTTTCATTGGTGCAGGCGGCGTCGGAAGACCGTCGTGGGGCAAGTTACAGAGCGACATTGCAAGAAACGCGGAGAACTCTCTCTCGCCAGTCACACAGGAAAAGGGACCCCCTTCCACAAACTGGCATGTTGTGAGCTGACCACACTGAATATTAGGAATGTGGCTCTGTAACTTTGTTCCTTACTCAACGTCAGAGCTGTTGGAGAAGAAAGCACGGCATTCCATTGAGTAGGCATGTGGGAACATAAGTTGGCGTGACCAAACTTTGCTTTGCAGTGCTGACCGGAACCCTTCCAGCCCCCCCCACCCCCAGCACCGCACTCCCACCCCCTGCCCCACCCCTCCCACCCCAGCCCCGCCCTACCACCCCCTCCCAGCCCCTCCCAGCCTCAGCCCCGCCCTCCCACCCCCTCCTAGCCCCAGCCTCCCACCCCCAGCCCCTGACCTGCCCCTGACCTGCCCCCCCCTCCTGCTGCCCCCCCCTGGCAGCAGCAGGCAGCTGGTGTTGGTGCCGCCCCTGACCTGCCCCCCCCTCCTGCTGCCCCCCCCTGGCAGCAGCAGGCAGCTGGTGCTGGTGCCGCCCCTGACCTGCCCCCCACTCCTGCTGCCCCCCCCTCGCAGCAGCAGGCAGCTGGTGCAGGTGCTGCCCCTTGGATGCCCACCCCTCCAGCTGAGCAGCAGGGGGTCAGGGCGGAGCTGGACACCAGCTCGACACGCAAGCGGAGGGCGGGCGGGAGGGACCGGACCCAACAAGTCGAGCAAGGTAACGTAGCAATGGCCTACACACCTTGTGTGGCCTTACAGAGTGGCCAGGTAGTAGGTACTACTCACGAAGCGGTCAAGCAATGCAGCAGCGTTGTATACTTCCGAGCATGGGTGGAGGGGCGTCGTTACATCGGTTTTGCGTGCCATGTGAATCGTTTTGACTGCGACGACTGTCCCTGACTGTTTGCAGAGGCTACTGGGCCACGTCGGTCGCGGCGGTCGGTCGCGGCGAGGCCCGCATGAGCAAATTGGCATGAATTTGAATGTCAAGATTTGAGCCGCCATAGCACTCATCACAGTGCATAATACTTAATGTTACAAGCTGCACCGCATAGCTGGCAGAGTCCTCTATCCAGGGATGTGCGAAACATAAATAGAAACCACGTGGCTGAGACGCGGCGTCGTTTTGATTACCAGGGGTCGGTTTCCTATCATTTCCTGTCATTTCTTGCTAGTTGGGGTCGCCTGACCCCTAGACCGCTGGTCACCTCATCAAAACAATATAAGGCTACCAGCCTATTCAAAATAGACAACCGACCCCAGAGTTCGCCATGGCTCTTAACAGGAGGACCTGCACAGGCGTTATCTGGGACTGCAGCGGAGACTGTTTACAGTGCTGTTGATGGCAGCAGCGGCAGCAAGAGGCTGGAGCTCTGGGGCAGCAGCGGCAGGCTGTGAGGCCGCTGCAACAGAAGCAGCAAGGAGGTGTGCAGCAACAGAAACAGGGGTGGAGTGAGCCCAGTGGTTTGACTTGACCTTCCCCAGCCCAGGAGCCACCTTCTCCCCCTGCCCAGGCCCCACCTCCCCCAGCCCAGGACCAGCCACCTGCTGCACCAGGCCCAGTCCCACGACCCATGGCCCCCCCATGGGGGCAGGTGGCTGGACCGTGACAACAACGCATGCCGGTGCAGCAGCGCTAAATCAATTGGCGTAACTTGTTTGTGCCATGCAAGCTTTTCAAGGTATCTGCGTTCTCCGGCGAAGAGTAGTAGAGTGGGCATAATGCGCATGTCCTTGTCAGCGAGTGTCAGCAGCACCAGGCTCGCAGCGGCGGGGCAGCGATGCTGGGGTCAGCGGCCTTGTGTGTGCACTCCAGCACGGGTTGCCCGTGCTGTGTGCCGCGTCGCAGAGAAGGAGGTGGGCTAGTCTACTAGGACGAAACTATGTTGTAGCCCGTGCTGAAAGGCTGGTTGGCCTGTGCTGCCGCAGCCTGGTGCCGTTAGCGATGTCGACGAGGGAGGCGTGGGGGCCTTCTGGTGAGGAGGAATGGAGCGGAGCAGCTTAGGTGGCGAGCAGTGTTAACCCATCTTCTTACGCCTCGTTACAGCTCCATTGATGAGGGAGGGCAGCGCATCAGGAGCAAAAAGACTATTGGAGAGATGGAGCAGGAGTTTTTGGGCGCGCTGGGCTCCTGGTACTTCGAGGGTGTGTGCGTCGACCGGTTCCGGCGGCAGGGGATGCGCGCAAGCAGCTGAGCGTGGATGCTTTTGCCGCAGGCAAGCCTACGATGAGCGACGCCGAGTTTGAGACCTTGAAAGAGGAGCTGCTTTGGAATGGCAGCAAGGTGGCCATCCTAGACTCCGACGAGCTCATGTTCCTGGAAGCGTCGCAGGCGTACGCGCGAGGCAAGCCCATCATGAGCGACGAGGATTACAACGCGCTGAAAGCCGAGCTGAAGTCAAAGGCCAGCGTTGCTGCAGCTGAGGGGCCACGCTGCAGCCTGCGCACCAAGAAAATGTATTCAGACTGCGAGCCAGACTACTTGCGCATGCTAGCACTCAATGTGCCTGCAGCGTTGCTGGTGCTGGGGGCTGTGTTCGCCATTGACGACGTGACAGGCTTTGAGATTACGAAGCTCATCCAGCTGCCTCCACCCTATGGAGTTGCCCTGCTGTGAGTGGGGGAGCCCGCCCTGCAGCGGATGTGGAGGTGGCAGCAGCAGCACAGGCACTTAGGGTGTGACTATGCCTCACCGCAAGGGATTAGCATAACTGCCAGCTGCTTCCATGCACTTGCAGATGGGGGCTACTGCTGCCAACCACCTTTGTGCTGGCAACCTCTCTCACCAACCTTGGTTTCAAGGACAGCTTGGTGCTGAAAGCCCCCTGCCCAAACTGTGGAGCAGAGAACTTCACCTACTTTGGGGAGGTGCTGTCTGTTGCTGGCAACAGGGGTCAGAACTCGGTAGGTGGTGCGCCTCGCAGGGGGTCAGCAGGCGCAGCATGGCCAACTGTGGTAGTGTTTCAGCAGCCGTAGCAGCACAGCCCCCAATGGCTACCAGGAGCAGCAGTGGTGGCCAAAGCTGGCTGGCATACCATGCCCTCCAGCTTGCAGCATTTTGTCACACCCACATCACTGCACACACATGCAAGCCTAGCCTGAGGCATGCTGATGTGGCGCTGTGGTGTGCAGTCCGACTGTGTCAGCTGTGGAGCTGGCCTGACCTTTGACGAGAACAAGCGCATTGTGGTGGTCAGCGAAACAGCAGAGGACAAGGCAGTGAAGGCAGCAGCAGCTGCAGCCAAGAAGGCAGCGGCAGCAGCCAAGAAGAAGGCACGCGCTGCAGTCAGCTCAGACTGACCTATACCAGCATCGCAGCTGGCCAGGGCATGCCAGGTGGCCCAGCAGTGCAGCCCAGCTTACTTGCCTGTGAGCAGCTGCTGGGGTGCTCAGCAGGCAGCAGGCAGACGTTTTGTCGAGTCAGCTGCAGCCAAGCTGTCTGCCCTCACTGCCTTCAGCGGCTGAGCAGGTTGGCTCGCCCCCCTTGGGCAACCCTGTGCTGCAGCAGTGCGTGTGCCTGCCAGGCCGCACCCAGCAGCCCTTGGCAGGCTGTGGTAGACTAGCAGTGTTGAGCCTGTTGGCATCAACAGCCTGGGCAGCTGGGGCGGGGCACACAAGCACCTGTCACTGGGCAGGTCAGAAGGTAGCTGGCACATTAGGGCAACACAAGGGGAGCAGGCAGCTGAGTTGCTGGCAAGGCTCGAATGAAGGCTGGGCTGGGTTGATTGAGGGCGGCCTGCCCCTTGCTCATGCCATGGAGGCAAGGTGAACCGCCACAATGGGTTCTGAACTCATGTTGGGCCTCAGGGTGTGAGCTGGGATGAGCAGGTGTGTGGTAGGGGGGGAGGTAATCAGGTATTGCTGGTGAGAGGTGCGTGGGTGAGGCAGCAGCACAGCGGCCCTGAGGTGTGCGCAGCTGGTGGTCAAAGGCGCTGCTGATTGAGAGCGTGTGTTTGTGCGCGATGCTGAGGGTGCTGCGGTAGCATTGTACCTCAGCGCATGTTGGGATGCCAGTTTCAACGTGGTCATACAGAGTGGTTCAGGCCGGAGTTGTGGTGGTCATGATGACTTGAGGATGTGGTGAATGGCATCAGGGCATGGCATGGTTTGGCGTTATGCTGCCATCCTCAGTTATTCTCAGTCATACACGGACAATGGTGTCGACGACAGCTGGAAAAGTTGACATCGCCTGCGATGTTGCAGTTCACCTTGCGGCGTGCCCGGTATCAATACCCGCTTCCAGCTTCAGTTTCTGGGTGTTCAGACCTGGCAATAAACAGTACATCGCATGTCAACAAGAAGAAGTGCGGCCTAGCATCCTAATGATGTGGCTTACACCGCTTAAGCCGTCAGCCGTTAGGCTGCTTGGCCGCCCTCCCCCTCTAGGGGTTCGGGACTTTCTGTAATGCACTTCAAAGCAAGGTGCACAAAACAAAGGTGCACATGGGCAATGGTGTAAATCAATCATCAGCAACTGGGCTCCGAACAGAGCTACAGATGTGCCACCATAGGCGGTCAAGTAGTCATACTAGGCTCATGCCATGACGATGGTCTTTTACTTGTCATTGCTTACACGTTCAAGACTGTCAGCTGGTCCATTCGACATGACATTGTCAACTAAAGCCGTTCCCCGAGCAACACACCCGTGGCAGCGTTCTCAAAGTTTCAGCGCCTGTCGCTACCAACTAGTCCCTCAGTGCAATTCGCCCATGCGTGCTATGAAGAAAATCCTCAATCCCCGAATGGACCATTGTATCCCAACCTGATCATGCTTGTGTAAACATTTGGTGATAGATGTCTGTCCAGATGTGAACGCCCATGCCACCTCGCCTTGCTTGTACCGTGCATGATGCGAGCACTTCTCTTGGTACATTGTTTTCAGGTGGTCAGGCCCCCTCTCCTCAACACCAGCACATCGCCTTCTACACCTCTCCAGCCACTCAACGTCCGTTGCCTTGGCGCCTGGTCTGAGGATGGTGTCTGGTCTGAGTATGATCCTGATGACCCGGATCCGAGTATGACCCGGAGGATGGTGTCTGGTTTGAGTGTGACCCTTGACCTACTTGGCGGAGAACCTGAAGATGACCTGGTGATGATAGGTTTCGTCAGGCTGTAGGACAATGGATGGGAAGTTTGGGTGGTGGAGGGCATCTGGGAAACCCTGCGCATGGAGCAGCCATGATCAGCAGCGGGGTCAGGGCGAGGGGCAGCAGGGCAGCAGGGCAAGGGGCAGCAGGGCAAGGGGCAGCAGGGCAGCAGGGCAAGGGGCAGCAGGGCAAGGGCCAGGGCCAGTGGGGGGCTTGAGCCCAGGAGCACTGACCTGTGTCTCTAAGCACAGTCCTGTGTGTATGGGATATGTCACACCACCCTTGCCCTTGACATCTTCATTCAGGAAGTTGCCGCCTGCAGTGACCAGGACAAAGAAAAACCAGGACATACACCCACCAACCAGGGTTGGGAGCATGAGAGTGGGCAGCGTGGGCAGCGTAAGGGCGACAGCGTGGGCAGCGTGAGGGTGGGCAGTGTGAGGGTGGGCAGCATGGGCACCATGGGCAGCAGGGTCACGCACTGTAGAACTGAACACCAGGAGCAGTGGTGAGCACGTCCAAGTGCCGTCCAGATTTAGAGTCTGTCACGCTGGCTGCCAGCTTCGGCCTGCATGAGCGGGGTGGGCCAAGCCAGCAGGGGCTCATGGGGTGTGTGGCAGCATTGTTTTCTTTGTTTGCCGAGTTCCGTAGGCTGGATTTCATAGTGCAATATACAGCACTAAGACCAGAGTATGGTAGGTCAGAGGCTCATCATCATTGTTATCATGACTATGCGGCATGAGATACCGATGGCGTTCGGCAGCACGGGTGTGACCATGATGTGTGACCACAGCCTGTGCCTGGGTTGCCAAGGTGGTGTGGACGCACCTCTCAGTGGCCACGCCCTTGCGGGTGATGAAGCTGGCCTGAGGGCCCATGTTGAACAGCACAAAGTTGTGGTCATAGCCTCCTGGCAACTGCATGGGTGGCACGTAGGTGTGTGTGTGTGTGTGGGTCAAGCAATATATGTTTTCCATCTGCGTGAACCTCCATAGATCACGGGTACCGTACTATCTATTTCGATTCGCGAGGCCCTGAAAACTAAAATTAAATACTCTTTCCCGACCCCAAAAAAACATTGTTTACTTTTTCCCGATGCAAAGTTAGCAGCAAAACACAGTTTTGAGGATGTGGATGTGCTTATAAATATTCTGGACAGCCATCCCTTGCATACCATGTCAATCCTCCGTGGTTAACACACTCTTTGCACAGGTCACCATGTCAAGCCAAGTCAAAGTCAAGTCAAAGCCACTGTGCATGGGCACTGTCACCGTGCACCAAGTCACCTAGCCTGGACTTTGCACTAGATAGGGCACTGAACCTCCCCCATGAAGTCATGGTGCTCCTGTGGCTGCTTGCAATGCCGGCATATCTCTGTATCCTCCTCTGAACACTCAAACTTGCGTGCCCTAGCAGTCACCCATGCCACAGCCTTGGCCAAGGCAAAGGCCCCAGTAGCTGACTTGGTGCGGCCAGCCACCCGAGTTGCTGCCCCAGCTTGGCCAGCCACCCCAGCAACTGACCTGGTGCGGCCAGCCACCCTGGCTGCTGCACCAGCCTGGCCACCACCCCAACAACTGACTTTGTGCGGCCAGCCACCACTGCTGCTAACTTGCTTACTACCCATTCCTCGTTGCTGGCATCGCTGCTGCTGTTGTCGCCGATGCTGTTACTGGCGCTGCTGCTGTTGGCGTTGCTGCTAGTGTTGCACACCAAACGTGCCTTCTTGCGTGTGGGAGTGGGTGTGACTTGTGGTTTTGGTGCTGGCTAAGACTTGTTCTTGGAGCCTAATGGTTTGCCACGTTTGCGCATGGGTCGACCATCTGCCGTTGCTACAGTTGGCTTGGTTGAAGGCTCGGCTGTTGGCATGGCTCTTGTAAAGGCAGACCACTGCTAAGCTACCACCATTAGCTCTCATCTACCATCATCTCATGAGACCTGCCGGGTCGGCTGGGAGGAGGAGGCGTGCTTGGCGACGCGGCAGAGTTGCGGGCTAGCAGCAGCCCGATGCTAAACAGCTTGCGAGGTCTGCCCGGCCCACGCGACGGGACAGGATCACGATCGAGAGCCCTATAATGGAGCATTTCATCGTGTTGGTCAACCTCACGTAGCAAATTATAGGCTGCGTCATCGCCACTGATGCCATGGACCACGAAGCGGTCCATGGCAGCACCTTTTACGCAGGTTGAATAATTGTTTGACCACTTCGCGATTTTAGAAAAAATCACATTGTTTACTCGTTCGCGACTTCGCGAGGCTAAAAAAACAATTCGCGGACGCGAATCGAAAGAGAGAGTACGGTAGTAGAGAGATCTATGGGACTCATGCAGTGTTGTAGAGATGAAAGCTTTGGTGAGAGACAAAGTGATGAGTGTCAGATGTCAGGCTTGCATGTTGGCCCTGCCCCTGGCTCTGCTCTTACTCCTGCCCTTAGCCCTGCCCCTGCCTCAATGCTGCCGCACAGCACAGAGAATCCAATCACCTGGTCGATGCGCTCCCCAATGGCATGCGGTTGAGTGAAGTCAAAGGGGGTGCCTTGCACTGGCAGTATCTGGCCGGTGGGAAGGGACTGGCTGTCAACAGGCGTGTAGTGGTCCGCTGACGGCATGTGTAGCTGGAGCAGGGCAGGGGCAGGGCAGGGCAGGGCAGGGGCAGGGCAGGGCAGGGCTTAGTACGCCAAGGGCAAGCAGAGTCAGGGCAGCAACAAGAGGGGGTAAAGCCGGCAAAAAGGCACAAAGGAGGGTCCAGGGGCAAGGGGACGGCGAGGGCGAGGGCGAGGGCAAGGGAAGAAGCGGGAGTGAAGTAGGGCGGGGATGTTAGTTGCAGTGCACACCAGTGTTATTAGTTTTGTTTGCCGAGTTCTGGAATTCAAAGCGCAAAGTCCCATGGCTCAGGTTCATAACCGCAAGTCCATAGCTCGACCTAACTTGGCTCAGGGCCCACTTCAAAAAGTCAAAGGTCGCAGGTCAAAGGTCGCTTTACAAAGAGCGGTGCGCGACATAGTAGTCCGCAAAGCGATGGTTTCATAGCCCAGGGCATTCTCTGAAACATGTCAATTAATAGCGAATGCTATACATAGTGTGAAAACAAAAACACTGGTGCACACTAGACTTCCTTAGTCCCTGCCCCCATTCCCCGGAGATCAAAAGCGTAGTAAGGCGTAGTTAGGCGCAACATGTCTTTTTCCTTCTTTCTTTCTTTCTTTCTTTCTTTCTTTCTTTTTCTTTTTTTATTATGTCTTTCTTTATTTGTCTTTAGGCATGCACACGCAGAGGTAACCTTTGCTAGCAGCAGCACCCCAGCATTCTTCCACACACTACAAGATTGAGGGAGTTGAGGCGCAGTAAGCTTGCAGGCCCTGTCACACAGAGTGACGAGGGGACAGCCTGATCAGGCTCAGCTCACCACATGGTCCAGGATAGTCTTGCCGCTGTTATGGCCCGCCAGGTTGAAGTAGGAGTGTTGCACGATGTTCACTGCAGCCAGGGTCAGCGGGCGGCACAGGCCATGGCTCCCACTGCAGTGGTTGCACAGGACGGCGTACACAGCAGGCAAGGGTTGCAGCAGTGCATGCAGGCCCCCCTTGCTGATGCCTGCATGTGACAGCTGACCAGGGTGGCAAAGCATGGTCAAGCCGCATGCCGCGAGCTAAGCAGGCAGATGGCTGTGTGACCAGGATAAAATGCAGTGTTTAGAGCTCGCCTTGAACGCCCGCTATAACATGGTCCAAGTATCATGTGTCCAAGTAAGGTCGAGTAAGTTGAGTCAATCATTGAGCTTGAGGGTATAAACCTGGACGATGTCAGTTGAAGCTGAGCAATCATGCAGTTGGGCGGACAGAAACAACTAACTGGTGCCAAACCTCAGTCTGAGCTTGAGCGTATTAATCTGGTGCCAAGCCTTAGTCTGGTTTATCAGTCCTGCCGCCCCTACACAGGCCCGGCTGCTACCACCCCTGTGCGCCCACCCCCAGCCCCACATGGGGGAGAAGGCTGGACTGGGACCCCCCTTCACCCCTCAGATCTCTGAGGTCAGAATACCGCAATGGGGTGAATCTCGGGTGGGCTTGAGGCTAGGGCTGATGAAGGCCAGGTGGCCCAGCTGGCCCTCATGCAGGGTGCTTGGTCGGCTGCAGTGGGCCTCGCAGTGGCTGTACTGGCTAATGGTTGTTACTGGCTACTACTGGCTAATGGCCGTTACTGGCTACCAGGGTTCGACCCCCCGTACGGGGCCCGTACTTTTGACCCATATTGGCGAGGGCCCCCGTAACTGGGCCGAAGGCCCAGTACGGGGGCCCGTGATTTTACTGGCTGCTAGTGGGCACTTTTCAGAAGGGGTCAGGTGCAGGGGCCTGGCAGGGGCTGCATTAGGCGGAAGGGATCAGGTGCGGCAAATTGGGTTGGGCTCACAACCTGGCAGTGGGCTGCTACTTGCTCGGGCAACACACTGCTATTCAGGGCATGTAGCTGTGAAATTGTGCCATAGCACCTGGGCCATGCGGCCACCAACTGCGTTAGTGCTCAGTCTGGGCCTCTAGATAACGTGGTACCACACGTGATTTCACACTTATCATTCCACGCCCCCATGCTGCCAGGATGAATCCATGACTGTATGACCAACTAACACATACCACAATTTGTGTGATGCAGAGGGATGAACACACATCATGGTTGCTGGTGTTTGAGTGATGGGGTGTGAGGGGCTGGGTTTGGCTGTGGGTGGTTTGAGGGGCGTCATCGGCCAAGCTGTGGTGTGCAGCCTTGCCTGGGGTGGCCTGGTCTGTGGTGGCGCTGAAGGTGCAGCTCAGCTCATTGCTGTTTAACGCCAGCTTGTAGGTCACCAAGATGGTGAGGCTGCCAGGGTAACCCTGCAAAACCCAACAGTGCACCGCGCAACAGGTGGGGGGTTCGACACCCAGCAAACACAAAGCCCAGCGACCAACAGCATCAACTGGCAGGACCTGTTCTTTGCAAAGTGCTGCGCAAACCAGAACTATGCTTTGGGCATGCTGGACTCGTTGAGTCACAAAGGTGCTTGGAGGCGTGACTGCATGTCTTTCATGAAAATGGTAGTTGCAGGTAAGGGTTGGAGCAGAGTGATGGCCACAATGGTAGGCGCTTGGAGCTCATGCCAACAGCAAGCCAGTACTTCTGGCCACCAAGCTGCATTGGGCTGCAATGGTATGCAGTGGCTGCCTGCAGCAACCTACATTGACATGCAGTGGGAGCAGGCAGTCTGCTCACCTCCTCGCCTGTTGGGCTGTCGTACTGCAGGACCGCCCCTGAGTGGTCTGCCGCGTTGCTTTCGCTGATGGTCCACACTCGTCTGTGCAACCCAGTATTACCGCCATGGAGGGCATTGGGACCATTGTTGGCTTCCAGTTGGTAGGTCTGCTTGCCCAGCTGAAAGCTGGCGCCAGAGATGCGGTTCGCCACCCGCCCCACAACAGCACCAAAGTAGGTCACAGGCTCTGCCGTCTGCAGGGTGACCAGCGACACACGAACGCACTCTGTCCCATCATGCAGCACCTGGGGGATCTTTGGGGGGAGCTTCATCTGGAGTGCAAGCCCCTGCCAGCACTCAAGTGGGGTAAGGAATCACAAGACAGACACACCCCACCGCATACTCCTGGGGAGTGGCGTAGCCTAGCACCACATCCGCCTTCTTGCCATTGCGATCTGGAACGGTGAGACGTACGATTGCGGCACCCATTGCGCTGATGACGACCTCCATGCCATGGTTGTTCTTCAGCGTTAAGGAGGGCAGCTGATCGTAAACCGAGGGCTTGACCTGTTGCCGGCGAAAACGCTTCAGGAGGTAGATGGCAGTGACGGTGGTGGTAACGACAGCCGCAACCGCCAGCCGCACGGCGAGCTGCGACATCTTCATTAACCCTACGACCGGTTCGACGGGTTGAAAATGCGAAGGCTCCATGGACATGGCTAAGGCGCACAGTGTTTACTTCATCAATCTTCCCCGCCGTTTCGATCTGGACCATTGATTCATGGAGCTGTCTGTAGCTGGGCCAGTTAGCTGCCAAAGGTGTCAAAAGCGACACGGAGAGGGGAAAGGAAGGGCGAGCAGAATAATGAATCGGTGGGCGGGCGATCATTGCGTCAGCACCCCTCAATGCCTGCGATGGCTCTGCGGGTTCAGCAACACATGTCAACTGGGACCAGAGCGGTCTGCATGATTTCTGGTCAACATGGTCAACGGCGCTACTTTCCCCGCACGCACGCCCATCACGCAAGCCTTTCCCACGCCCCATGCAGGCTGTGCAAGATGCCATGTCTGCGCTTGGCTTCCCCTACAAGTTGTCGGACGCTGCCCTGCACCCTGGTGACGAGCGAGGACGACTTCTTGCATTCCTAATGTCTCGTCTGCTGCTAGGAGGAAGCCTCGAATCAGCTCTCTCAAGAGTGTCCCCCGACGCTGCAGTCCGCAGTGGGCTGTCTTCTGATGAACTGACTGCTTGGCGTAAGTCCAGCAGGTGTCTTATCACACTGACCCTGCATACTCCACATGCATGGCTGTCTGCCCCGGCTGCAGGCTATGCCATGTTGCTGAAGAGCCTGGGAGTCGATTGCAGCATGGAGGCAGTGCGGGTGCGTTGTGAACTTGGGAGATGTTGGTTTGCAAAAGGGGGTATGAGGGAGCTCTATTTCATAGAGACTCTTCCTGCCTTTTATGCCATTGTGCAGGGCAGTCTTGGCCTTGATTCGAACATTGAGTTTCTGACGCGACTGGCATCAGTATGCCTCACGCAGCAGCAGCTGCTTCAGCTCAGCAGACCAAGCCATGATGGTGGCAGCACGCCGCCAGCACCAAAAGCAACCCTGCAGGCTGGCCATGTTGGCATGTCCCTGCAAGCACAAGCAAAGCTGCTAGAGCATGCTTGCGAACACATACCAGAACTGGCATGCGACAACATCACCTTGTTCCCCTCTGATATGACAAAGGCAATCCAACCATTCAGGTAAGCTGCGTTGAGTCCAAACTCTGACTTGAACTCAAAGCACGGTGCATGAGGGAGCATGCTTACTCAACATGGGTTCCATGGTTGCTGTTATGCATGGTGTTCTGCATGATACCATCACTCCATGTGTTGACTGCTGGCGATGCCTGTGCCATGCACCACAGTGCAGGGGCTGCTCCCCTCCTGGCGCAGTGCAAGGCATGGGGCCAGCAGCTGTCGCAAGCAACGCAGCAGATAGAGTGCCAGGTGGAAGCATTACAAGGCCAGGTGCAGCTCAGCTCAGATGAGGACTGGCAGGTCAGTCTGGCACAGGCCCAGCAGGCGCTGTCAGACTTCATACAGGATGTGCAGCGCTTCATGCAAGTCTATGAGCAGGTGCGCGGTGGCAGGCATACAAGCAGGCAGCACAGAGGTTCCTGCTGCTGGCCTGTGTCCTCCACACAAGGTCGTCTTCCTTGCTCTGCCCATGCCTGTGCAAGTGCGCCCCTCCACCACGGTACACAGCAACATGTGCACATGCCCACCCACAGCCAAACACAATGACCTGTGCACTCCTACATCCACAATAAAGCACCATGGAGCGCGTTTCAATCCCGGTCTCTACTCATGGCACATTGCATGCGGGAGCATGCTCATCTAAGGCAGTGTGGTTGGGATGCTGATCATGTGCTATCTGCTGTGCAGGAGCTCGGGGTGTGGTGTGAGAGTTGCGCCACTCCCGTGACCCATGGTTTCGGCCAGCAAGCACAGGGCATGCTGCTCGCTTACAGCAGGCTGCAGCGCATCATGGAGGGGGTGGCCATGATTCAGAACATGCATGCAGCACTTACGCAGTCCCATGCCCCTCTACAGGTGAGCCGTCCTGAACGCAAGCTGCTCTGTATAGGGGTAGATGTGCAGGAGGAGGCGGTGTATGTGATTGTCCACAAGCTCACCATAACCACCATTATGCAGGCGTACCATCCCAAACAGTTGCTTTCCATCGCCGCCCGTGGGAAGGCAGAGGTTGCAAAGCTGGCACACGAAGTGTCTGTGCTAAACCGTGCGGCGCAACGCGCGTGCTAGAGATGCACTTGTTTTCACAAGTTCGCACGCGCGCTGAAGAGTCGATGCCTGTGGTGGTGTCTGGCGTCAGCATAGCCACCCAGGGTGATATGCTGGGCAGCACCCGGCAGCACAAGGGGTGTGTGGGACGCCTAGGCAGCACCGCAGGCCTGCTGCTAGGTGGCGGGGAGGCCCATCAGCCACAAATGGCTGTGTAGAAAGCTAGGCAAGGCTGTGCTAGTAGATGAGTTCCCACACAACATGAATGGATAGGCTCGGCTGTGGACACTCCCCATGCTGAGATGCAGATCTGGCCGCAGATCTGGCATGCAGATCTGCGGTCAGTAGATCAGGCACGAGCTGCGATGGGCAAGGGCATGGCAGCTACACAGCCCCAAGCAGCCCGACAGCCTGAACCCAGCACCCAGCTGTGATGGCATGTGACCCAGCTGTGATGGCATGTGACCCTGTTGTAATGGCGAGCTCCAACCCCAACCATGCTGTAATGGCGAGCTCACGGCTGTGACGGACGGCATGAGCATGTTCAGCGGTATCACCAACACCTTGTTGTATGGTGGCTTACACCGCTTAAGCCGTCAGCCGTTAGGCTGCTTGGCCGTCCTCCCCCTCTAGGTGATGATGTGGCTTACACCGCTTAAGCCGTCAGCCGTTAGGCTGCTAGGCCGCCCTCCCCCTCTAGGGGTTCGGGACTTTCTGTAACGCACTTCAAAGCAAGGTGCACAAACAAAGGTGCACATGGGCTCAACATGAAGTCATGCAAGTTCTCATTATTGTTCTGGAAAGTCATGGCAAACTCCGGCTGCTCCCTGATGGAACTCGTGGCAGTGCACTCAAATATGAAATGCATGGCGTCATCCACTACCCCCTCAGTGCATCTTGTGCATGTGCGATCAATGAAAGTTACCCCCTCGAACCGAGCCTTTTCCACCCCCAAACCGCTGTTGCCTAACCTGAACCTAGTCAAGCTCGTGCGGACCTTTGTAGACAGCTGTCTGTTCAGCAGGTGTGGTGCCATGTGATTGACGCCGATGCCGTCCCCATGCTTGAACCATGCAGCACAGGAGCATCTCTCCCGATGCAACGTCTCAGGCAGCCTAGGGTCTCTCTCAAAACCAGCCCAACGCCTCCCCCACCTCTCATGCCACTTCACTTCCAAAGCCATGGTGCCTAGGACCATGTCCGGGCTCAAGGTAAACTCACCCCCCATCAGCTCTCTGGCGGCCAGCCGGCATTGAGCACTCCAACTAGCCTGACAGCTCCTGCCTAACTCCACATCTGCCTTAATGACCCTCATTAGCAGGTCACTGTGGGATAGTTTGGCAGTGTTTCAGAACTTGCAGGCAGCTGTGAGCCAGTAAAGCTGGAGGGGCAGCTGCCCCAAGGGCAAGGGCAAGGCAACTCAGAAGGCAAGGGTGAGGTATAGACCCCTCTGGGTTAGGGTGCCAGGGAGCAGCTCAGGCATGCAAAACGACACTGCCCGAACTGGTGTTGAGGTTTGTATAGTGTTTTGTTGCTGTCACAATGCAAACGTGATCTTCTCGCCTGGGGACCTTTATGAAGCCGCGTGGGGCCCATGCACTTGACAAGAGGAAGCTGTCAGCCGTCGGGTTGCTTGGCTGCCCTCCCCTTCTAGGTGTTTGGGACCTTATGCAATGCACTTCATTGCTAGGTGCACAAACAAAGGTGTACATGGGCTTGAAACGAAGGCATGTCAGCTATCATTTAGTATTGTGGACGATCACAAAACTCCTGCTGCTCCCTGATAGACATCTCATCATTCTAATAGGTTACCTAACCGAGCCGGTTCCAATCATTAGGAAACCTACCCCTGGTAATCAAAATCATCGTTTTGAAGGCTACTGCTAGCGTGCCATTGTCCCACTCTCCAGCTCCGTCTATCTGGTGTGTGACTCCATTACTAGCTAGATCACCCATAGCTTTTGCTCATACACACCCTTGCGTGTGTGTGTGTGTGTGTGTGGGTGGGGGGGGGGGCAAACTATAATTGATCGATTGACAAAGTTAACTTATCGCCGGTTGCGCTGCTGGGGAGCTCAGGGTGTACCAGTGGAAATGACGAGCCGGGAACGATGAGCGCACTGTGCAGATTTCCTGCTCGTGTGACGCCGGATGTAATCCGCCTGCCCGCAATCTCATTATATCTTCCGCACTCTTTCTCTGGCTTCTATCTCTAGCCTCTATCTTCTGAGCTTACCTTGCACCTCCCAGAGCCACAGATCGACGATGCCCATTTATTGAACTATAAAGTCGGCGTTCGATGGGGCGCTGTTTGCCGTCGGGGCAAAGCGGAACTTCCAGGGAACTGGAGGTGCGTGCGCATGCAGCACTACACCACAGGTGACTGCCGACCTCACAAAAATGTCTCCCATCACGATCGCGCAGTGTGGTCCTTTGTGAAGCTTGACCGGGACGGTCAGAATGCCGCAGACAAGGACAACGGTGCTAAGAACACCGCTGGACAACAGACGGGACAGGACGATGAGTGCAAGGACTGCAGTCAGCCTCCTCGCACAACCCGTACACAGTACAGGCAGATGAAGTAAGGCCAGGTCGCTGCATACCTGCTACTATGCGCACCTGCAAGCGCATGCACGCCAGTGGCCACAAGGCATACATGACAGCAGGAGGTCGCAAACCCGTGCCCGTCAGCACGGCCCAAGCACTCCTGCTTGAGATGGGTGGCTGAGGAGTTGTGTCGACCCCCAAGACACTGCCACTCTTACTTACCCAGTCCGACGCGGTTGCTGTAAGCGTTGCATGTGTAGGAGTAGTATTGCTTAGGACAGTGTATGATTATGTGAAGTGGCTATGTGTGGAAGTTGTCCATCCCTGCCTTGTTGCACACTGCTCCCATGCCTAGGAGTTAGGCATGCCACATTGTTTTGGTCCAGGCTTGCCATGAACTGCAGCAGCTGTTGAGAGCAGCACTGCAGGAGCTGCCTGGGATTCTTAGCGAAAGACTGCATCACACGATGTAACGCTGATTTCAGGTGGTAGATTTGTCGGCCATGGAGCTGCCTGGGAGCTGCCTGGGCCTCGTTGCTGCCCTTAAAGCTGGCATCTCCAAACTGCCAGCTTGGTATGACTGCTCGGCATGCCAAGGTTGTGACTGCTCGCTTGGCTAAATCAACAGCGGCGGGTATCCTGTTTGGGCATCAGGGGTGGGGTTTGCAGCAAGCAGGCGTGCCTGGCAACCACGAGTGCACTTAAGGGCAGCCCACCTGCCCCATTGCTATCCCTATTGCTAGACCAGCCCCTCCTCCTCCCACAGGCACACCAGGCTGGACTCCACGTCTGCCCAGCCGCCAGCGCCAGCCCAGCCGCCATAAGCCCAGTCACCAGGCCACTCCAACCCCAGCTCCCCAACCTGATGTCCCACTCAATAGCCGGGACCCCAAGCTGGGGCAGCAGGTCAAGTGGGCAACACATTCACTAGTAGATGGCACCAACTCCTGCACCCTACAGCAACGTGCTTCTGCACCCTACTCCACAATGCACCCTTCTCCACAACCGCTGGCTATTGCAACAAACGCATTTGCAATCGGTACACATGAGTATCTAAGTGTAGGAAGATCACTACGTTCTGCACCTGCAGCTGCCCCGGGGTGCGTGCTAGAGCTGAAAGAAGAGCTAGGAAGGAGCTGGAGCTGACCACTCACGGTTGCCTGGCACCATGGCAGGTTGTGTCCCTGCATGCCATTGTGGAAAGGAGGAGAAAATGACACCAGTAGAGGTAGGAAACACGTTGCTGAGTTCCTGTTATCCTGCATCCACCTACCTGGCTGGGGAGGTTGCACCAGTTGTATTGACAGCCGTACCCGCCAGTTAATAGCATTTTGCTTTACAGCTTCACAGCATTCTATGGTGTTTTACAGGATTTCGCTGTCAGTAGTGTGCATGCAGGGTTATGGGGCTTGGGAGGGGCGAGGAGCTGGGCAAGGTTGCGGCTTCGACAGAGACAGGTACTGACTACTCCGGTGTACGTGTCAGATGAGACTGGACTCGACATTTACATTAAGACGGTGTGCTTCTTCACCCGTCTCTAAAAATCCTGCAACCCATGCATGCAAGGCCAGGCAGCTGGGATTCATCCGTGCAGTGGTAGCTCCCCTGCTGGGTTGAATACGCTCCTCGATCAAGTGAATCATGTTGTGGTGTGTGGTGCAATTGCTGGCATGTCCATCATACCAAGCAGGCTTTACCAACTATTTGGTCAGAATGCCGCAGTGGACGGTGCAAGCCCCAACCAATGTGCACGCCACCCCGCTATCACAAAGTGCATTGCAAGGCATCAGCATAGATATGGACCAATGCTATATGTGTGTCGGCATCCGACTTCAGACTTATTCACACATCTGATCTTCACATCCCTTCAGCCGAGGGCGGGCCGTGATGGAGATTAGAATGCGGTCTCCTGCATCATCTCCCTACCCCTCTCCACCTCAGCCGGAGCTCCTACATGCATGGAGGGACAGGGGGGGCAGGTTGCGGGTCATGGCTAGCAAGACGGTGAGAAATCGGAGGAGCAGCAACTGGGTGGAGGGGGGAGGGGGCATCACTGGGGTGTGTGGGGAGGGTGTGTGGGGAGAGGAAACAAGAGCACAAGGGCACAAGCACCCAGGAAAAGGGAGAGGAGGGAGGGGCAGGGGCAGATGGTGTAGATGCTTGGGGTGCATCCATCATGGCATCCCATGTCAGCACAACTCTACACATGGCATATCCTGACTGTCCATTGCACAGCCAGGGTGTGTGTGTGGGTGGGTCGTGGGTGAAAAGTCAGTGGCCCGGCTGCCTCCTACCTCCACACAGCCATTGTGCACGGCACTCACGTGGGGTTGAAACGCGCCTGCACCGACTCCAGCAGCCCGGAGGCCCGGCCCAGCTGCCCCTGGTAGTTGCGGATCGAGCCCAGCACGGTGCCTGCGCCACACACCCAACTCAGCGCAACTCAGTGCAAGAGCACTCGGCAAGACCACTCAATGCAAGAGCAGCCAGGAGCTTGCTGGCCAGCCAGCCAGCCAGCCAGCCAGCCAACCAGGAGTGATGCATTGAGGGGTGAGGCAGCAGTGAGTGGCAGCAGAGGAGGCCTAGCAAGCAAGGTGGGCCAGGGAAGTGTGGTCAACCAGCCAGGTGGCAGCAGGGGTGGGGCCTTGCGGTCAGCAGCAGTGGCACCAAGGTTAGCAGCAGTGGCAGCAGTGGCCAACAGTGGCAGCAGCCACATAGCCAGCGTGGCCCACCATTGCTCAGCTCGCCAAGCCTGTCGGCCAGCTGGTTCACCACCAGCTGCCAGCGCTGCACCGCGCTATCCACGCTCTGCACCAGGCAGCAGCAGCAGGGCAAGCAGCACAGGCCCGGGCAGGGTCAGGCAGCAGCAGCGTCAGAAACACCCTTTTCTGCAGCCATCTGCACCGTGGCTGGAGCTGTCCATGCGACTAACTGAGCAGCTCTGCCACTGTATGGGTTGGCTGTGTGGCTGCTGTGCTGTGCTGTATTAGGGTGAGGGGTGGTGCGGCAGCAGAGCCAGTTCAGCTGCAGCTTACCGAGTCCTGGGACAGGACGAGCCCAAAGGAGGCTGATGACAGCCCAAAGCCAATGGGGCCTGCAGGTCAGCCCGCCATCCGCAAGCATGTCACATCCATGCCATGCACATATACATGCGTCCAAAGTTTCACACATAGCTCACTTTGGGGCCATGCATGGATGGGTGGGAGCTGAATGGCAAGCAGGCGTGTGCTTAGCCCATGCCTCATCACTGCCTGGCTGCAAGCTGCCTGGAATGTGATGCGGCCTTCCCTTTCTGCATGGCTCTAGCCAGGTTCAGCTGCGCATGACATGCACTTGAGCTGGTGCTCCACACCCCTGCCCCACTTCCTTCGCACACTACCGCCCCTGCCAGTGCTGCTGCTGCTGCTGCTGCTGCTGCTGCTGCCTAGCCCAGCCGCTGCTGCGGCCCATCCTGCTGCTGGCCTCACCCGTGATGGTGCCCAGGCTGGCGGGGATGAGGCCCAGGGAGGCTGCGGCTGTGCCCAGGCCGCCAGACACGGTGTACAGGATGGAGGACACCAGGTTCATGATGCCGGACAGAAGGCCGAGGGTGGCGATGGCAACAGGGTCCTACAGTGGCCATGGCAGCACTACACGGTGATGGGGCCAGAGGGGCAGAGGGGCGAGGGGTAGAGGCAGGGGGGCAGAGGGGCAGAGGGGCAAAGGGGCAGAGGGGCAGAGGGGGAGCATAAGAGAGAGGCAGCATGGCAGCAGAAGTAGAGCGGCAATGGCAGTGGTGCGCAATCAGCTGGGGGTGGGACAAAGCAGGCATGAAGGGTGGGCTGGTCCGGCGCTGCTGATTTACGGGACGTTGCATGCAAGAAGCATCTACCCTGAGACGGCTGTAGCAAAGTGGCTGAGCTGGCAAAGGGTGAGCCGAGTAGCTGGGCTGGAAAAAGGTGAGCAGAGCCGGGCGAGGCACAGGAGCTGAGGACGGAGCAGAGCCCTAAGGGCTTGCAGGGCTGGCTGCCGCACTCACTGCAGAGGATCCGTTGAGGGCTGCCTCCAGAGCAGGGTCCAGAGGAGGGGTAGGTCCACCCAGGATACCTGCCAAGGGGTCTCTGCGTGTGTCGGGCGGGAAGGGCATCACGTTTAGGAGTCAAATGAGCAGCAGGACAAGAGATGCAGGCAGGGCAGACAAGCCCACACCACACACCACTCCTCCCCCACCATCAGACAAAACAACCTAGTGGTTTACTACAGGCGTGAGGGTGACTGGATTCGAGCCCCTGACCCCTGGCTCATCTCCTGACCCATGAGACACTCACCCATTGATGAGGCCCTGCAGCAGGGGGTCGGTGCTGATGCCCTGCATGAGGCCAGGAAGGCCCAGCACACTGGAAGGGCTGCCACCCCCCAGGGCTGTAAAGGGGTTGGGGATGGTGGCAAAGTTGGACAGCATGGAGGCTATGTTGGTCTCAGAGGCGGTGGTCTGGCGGGGGAGGGCGCCCAGCACGGAGGCGATGTTGCTGCCGGTGCCCAGGCCGGACAGGCCCTTGCCTAAACTGGACGCAAAGCCAGAGGCCAGGCTGCCTGCACTGGGAGTGGTGCCTGCGGCAAGGGTGGGCGCAGGGGGTGGGGCAGGTTTCAGGTGGCATGGCATGAGCAGTTGTGTGTGCAGTTAGGGGGGTGGCAAGATGAAGTGGGTACTGGGAGTGGTGCGGTGCGGTGCAGTGGTTGGAGGGGCAGCAAGGCTGCTGCTGTGGATGGGGCCTAGGAGGGGTGGTGGTGTTCAGTTATGCTGGTCGGGCTGTTGGCTGTGGTCTAAGCTGTGCTGCTGCTGCTGCTGCTGCTGGTTGCAGGTTAGTGTGATAACAGCATTATAAAGCTGACTCAGCTGGGAACTGGTGTGGGTTAGTTGCTGTGAGCAACAAGAGGGCTGACATGCAAGGCAGACAAGTGATGCTGCCAATCGGCAGGGCAGCTCCCAGCCGGCGGACTGTGCAGTACAGAGCTGCTGCGGGGTCTATCCAAGGTGAACACTCCGTCAACCCGGCGCGGCGCCGCATTGGCCGGCAAGCTGGGGCGCGGGGCAGGCTCGCTCACTTAGCAGGCCACGGCCAGCGCCTTCGCCGGCTGGCATCACGCTGCGAAGCTCGTCAACCAGACGCTGCAGCTCGGCACGCTGGGCGGCAATCTCGGGGTTGTTCTCCATCTCCCCGATCTCGTGCTCCTGGCTTGCGCGCAGGCCCTGCAGTAAGGTGCAAGCAGGCAGCGCACAGAACGCCCAAAGCGTGAGCGTGTGCATGAGAGCGCAGTCCCAGGTCAGGGCTAACGCAGCTGCCATGAATTGGGTGCGGACGTTCACGTTGCTAAGTGAGGCTCACCATGGGGCGGCACATAAGGAGGAAGAGTACCATCATGACAGGCGCTATCCGCGGAGCCGCATCACGGAAGCTGGCCATCGCTCTTTTCTTTTACTGCTGTGTCCCCTGCTATTGCCTACACTAGACAACTGTTGCTGTCGCTTCCGAATGGCTGCACATTGCGAAATGTAACTTAAAAGACCCCGTGCGTTGCGAAGCGTTGCGTGTCAGGCCAATGGCGGTTGCACGGGCAACCATGGCAGCGAAGTGTCACCGCGCTTCGAAGCCCTGTGTCCGCGCTGCTTCGGTAGCCTGGTACCAGACTGCGACCATGGCTCGCTACACCGCATTCCAGCTGCTGGCCAATCTGTTCCTGATCATGTCTACTAGCCGCGTCTTTGTAGTGGCGCAGCAGGTCACCCTGAATCAGGCGGGAGCGGCAGGCAGCACCGCGATGGGCCTGCCAGCCACCAACACATCAGCCATGGTGCGCAGCTGTTGATATGCATCGCAAAGCAGCGCCAGTGACTGCGCTTGAGCTGAGCAGCCGTCGTAGAATGGTACTGTCTCCAACGCGGTGCACCTCTTGCTTGCCTGCACAGCAAGTGGCTGCCATCCTATCCAACGTGTTCCGCGATGTGAGCTCCAGTTTCGCGGCCGTCGCCACCGGGGCGCCCGCCAGCGCTTCGCCCGTGGGCGCCGTACCCACCACCCCCTCCCAACCCGTGTCCTCCAACGCCACCCTGGACCCCAGCATTGTGCAGCTGCTGAACCAGAGCATGGCCGCTGGCATGCCCGCCAATGTGGTGACAGCCATCCAGAAGGCACTGCTGCAGCAGCAACAGGCAGGCAGCGACCTGGGCACCCTACAGGTGGGCCATCACACCTACGAGGCTCACATTGCCTCCTGTCTGGTCATCAGAGGTGTCTGGATTACGCCATACAAAAGTACCAACACAGTCTTGCATCCGATCCATGCAAAGTGCCAAGCTTCAAGCATGGGCAGCCTGCCTGCCCCACTTTGTGCCGCTGGCGTCGTGCCTGTCACAGGGTGCTGCCCGCACCGTGGCCAGCTTCCTGAGCCTGCCCGCCACGCTGGGCACTGGCACCAACATCCGGGACTTCACGGCAAGGATTGACCAGCTGAGGGCACTGAGGGACTCGGTGAAGACGTGGGTGTGGCAAGGGGCTGGGGCGGCTGGGGCTACGGCTGCTGTGTGGCTGCTGCGTCGTGGTGTACTTGCAGCAGACAGTGGTCAGGTGTGGTGCCCAGATGTAGTGCCCAGCTCTAGTGGCCAGCTGCTATGTGCCAACTGCCATGTGTGCCACCTGCCATGTGTGCCATGTGTGCCATGTGTGCCATGTGTGTGGTGCCCAGCTGCCATGTGTGTGTTGAGGACCAGTAGCGGCCAGGCCTCACTCTTCATGCCCCGCCAGCCATGGCTACAGTCCACCGACCACTGACTTGCTCACACTGCCTCTGGAAGACTCCTAAACAGGCAACCACTCCCAGCTCAGGTCATGTGGTGGAGCCATCTGCCGCCCTCGCATGTGAAGTACCCTTATGCCCTGACTACTCACCCGCATGACATTGGCCACCTGCCATGTCCAGAAGCCCATCCTCCTCTCACTTGCTCACCTGACTGACTGATAGACCGACTGACTGACTGACTGAATTACTTGTTGCTATCGCTGCTCGCAGCTTCTTGAGCGCTGATGATTACACAGCTATCACCAGACACCTCCTCACTGCTGCCCAGCTGGGCCTGCGCTTTGTTGCGGCCTTTCCACTGGCTGAGCTCAGCTTTTTGGTGGCACAGCTGGCACTGGCTGCTGCTATCACCGTGCTGATTGGAGCTATCCTGGCCATTGCTGCCCTGGGCATTGTTGTGTCAGGTATGCTGCTGCCACTGCTGGTGCTGATGCCATCGTTGTGTACCTCGAGCTGCCTCCATCAACGCTGCCACTACCTGCTCATCCCACTGGTGCCACTGCTCCCTCCACTCCTGCTGCAGCACTCACTGACAATGCTGCCGCCAGTGCCCCGCCATTGAATGCCACTGCCATCGCTGCTGCTGCTGCCGCTGCTGCTGCCTCTGTCTACCTCCCACTCAGCACATGTGCTGCCCCCCAGCACAGCCGGCAACCAACACCCCCCAGCAGGCCTGCCCTGATGGCCCTAATCGTGCAGCTGCCATACCAGGCCTGCAAGCTGCTCTCGCTAATGAAAACAACGAGGTGGGCCTCACCAACAACGGCGTGGGGGCCACCATCGTAACTCGAACCGCTGGGGAGCCACATGTAGCACCAACGGGCTATGTGCCAGATCCGGTGAGCATGTGGCAGCACCTCCCTCATCACTCTACATCACCCCTCAGCCCCTCCCTCAGCAGCCCTGCGGGTCACCAGCGCCAACAGGCAGCAAGAGCCAGGACCCCTCACCTGGGCTTGTGCTTTGTTGTGCATAGCAGGGCATCCTGATCCTCCTGCTGCTGCTCGCTGCTTTGTTGTGCATAGCAGGGCATCCTGATCCTCCTGCTGCTGCTGCCCTTGTGCTGCTCGCAGCTACTGTCCAACATCACGAGCATGGCAGCTAGGCTTTACATGTGAGTGAGCTGTAGTGCTTGCCTGGGGCACGTTACCCAACCACCACCCTGCAGGGTCCTCAGGGCTCAAGCACAGTCCGTGGTGGATCAGACGCTTCCTCCAGCATCAGCCTCCAACCTCAACCACCCCAACCGTCCCACTATGCTAAAACGCATCCATCACTGTCTTTTCCATTCTCTGTTGTATCATGCACTGTAATCCGCTGCCCTGCTGGTGGCAAAACCCATACCGACATGCAGCTGTGAGCGTTTGCATTGCCAATGACATGCTTCCGCCAGTATTCATGTCGATTGACTGCCACTACAATTACTACAACCACTACTAGCCAGCCCAGTCCATGGAGCTAGAGCGTGCAGAGGAACACTGCGGCAAATGCTCCTGCCAGCAGTTGTGTTGTTGCACCTGCGGCCTGTCAAGCAGAGCCTTGGATCACAGGGGGTCGCCCCTGCTGCTGTCTGCAGGCCAGTTGTGGCGTGGGCTCTCAGCAACCAGGCCATGGGCGGCCTCACCCTGTTGAGTAACGTGCTAACGGGAGTGGCGGACGGTATGAGCATATTCACCGGCATCTCTGGCACCACGAGCTGATGGGTGGGTAGGTGGTTGGGTGGTTGGATGGCCACCGGTGGCTTTACTACTATCCGATGCATGTGCATAGTGCGGTAGCTACACTTTGGTGTGGGGTGTGAAGCGTGCATGTGAGTCTACATTTGTGCATGTTCGTCATGCCAAACTGGCAGGTCACACATCATACGGGATGTTCAACAGTAGCACCAGGGTAGACTCCTGCTATGACGTGCGTATAAGTCCACATGCATTGCACGTTGTCATCTCATGAGCTCCTATGAGTTGGTGGAGGGTGCATACAAGTCCGAGGAAAAGGGGTCTGCTACACAGCGCAAGTCATCTGGCACTGGGCTGCTTGTCCACCTGTTCCACCTAAACAGGATGCCGAGCACTGCGTCTTGTACATGTGAGGTCACTAGTCATTACCACAGTCATACAATGAGTTCAGAAGAATGCACCAGAATGCAGTCAGATGAGTGAGACCATTTTGCCAATGGCAGCATGCAATGTTCATAATGCGGACGGAGGCATGATCCGCATAGGGAGCACTTGCTGCATTGCACTGACATGCAACATGAGCAGGGAAGTTTGCAAGAGCTATGGCTTGCAATGTCCGTGCATGTCCAGTGTAGCTTGAGGACGATGTTTGGTGCAGTGATGTTTGACATGAGGTCCTACTGGGAAGGGGATTATGTAGGGTCAAGTTGTGATCCAGCATGGCACGGTGTCCGGGCTGCAGCGCACTGTCCAGACACCGCGCGTTGGGATGGTGATGCAAGCTGCCAGTTAGCACACAGCCTCTACACCGGTGTTTGCTGCACAGTATCAGTCTGATGCATCTGTTTTTGGCGATAGTGTAGGTGGTAGGCACTCGTGCACCATGTCCATGTGCATTGGGTACACTCCACACAGCCCATTGACACCATTTGAGTCGGGCCACTAGTGGTCCCTAGTATTCCCGCTAGTGGCTGCTAGTGACCACTACTGGTCCAGCTCAAATGTAGGTCCTAGTGAGGGACAGGGGGCCTACAGCGCACTGAACAACATTCGGTCTAAGAGTAAAGAGCATGCAGTGCACGGAGATGCTGAGGCCCGACTGCTTGCCATGCATGGCATGTGCTGCATGGTCTGAATAACTAGTAAACATGGTTTGCAAACTGTCCCTATGTAATATCCGAAGTCCGACTCAGATGAGATAGTTTGGCAGTGTTCATGACCTTGCAGGCAGCCCTGAGCCTGTAAAGCTGAAGGGGCAGCTGCCCCAACTCATGCAGCACCATCAGGCCTGACACTAAGCTACGTACCCTGGGCCAGCAAACCTGAGAAAGCTGAGCATGCGTGTTTGCACTGGGTTGGAGAGCTGCACACCGTGCCCAAGGAAGGCAGTGCCCCATACCTGGCTGCCATACAGCCCCTTCACTCGTAGAAATTAGCAGCCAGGCGGCTAGACCGACTTGGGTTGTTTTGGCTGAAATTGTGCCCATTGGTAGCCTGTAATGTAAGCATTCCAACCATTAAGAAACCAGGTCAAAAAAGTCAAAGGCTGGGGCTCGGCGGCCCGTGGCGTTTGTTCAGCAGTGTTCAGGAGAATTCAGCAATGTTCAGCAATGTGTTCAGCAATGTTCAGCCAGCCGTTCAGCAATGTTCAGCAGCCCGTTCAGCCATGTTCAGCCATGTTCAGCAATGTTCAGCAAGCGTTCAGCAATGTTTAGCTAGCGTTCAGCAATGTTCAGCTAGCGTTCAGCAATGTCTATCTACGAGTGAAGGGGAGCACGAACGCTCTAATGAGGTGACACAGGCATACGGATCCTTCAGGACCCCATACTCTCTGGCACGGTTGCATGCTTGGCGCATGGCGAGGAACATGCCAGCCCTCATATGAGTGGCAGCAAAGGCAGGGGTGGCGCTGGGAATACAGTGCATACCTAAGTACTCGAACCTTCTCACCATAGGCAGCTTCTCTACTCCACATCTGCCTTGATGACCCTCATTAGCAGGTCACTGTGGGAAAGTTTGGCAGTGTTCCAGAACTTGCATGCAGCCCTTAGCCAGTAAAGTTGGAGGGGCAGCTGCCCCAACTCATGCAGCACCATCAGGCCTGACACTGAGCTACGTACCCTGGCAGCAAACCTGAGAAACTGAGCATGCGTGTTTGCACTGGGTTGGAGAGTTGCACACCATGCCCAAGGAAAGCAGTGCCTGGCTGCCATACAGCCCCAAGGGGAGCACGAACGCTCTAATGAGGTGACACAGGGCATATGGATCATGCAGGACCCCATACTCTCTGGCACGCTTGCATGCTTGGCGCATGGCGAGGAACATGCCAGCCCTCATATGAGTGGCAGCAAAGGCAGGGGTGGCGCTGGGATTAAAATGCATGCCTGAGTACTCGAACTCTCTCACCACAGGCAGGATCTCTTGCCTGTAGGTGCTGCAGTTTGTGAGTTGCAATTGAAGACCATCACCTTTAACTTGCCCACATTGAGTGTAAGGTGTTTCCTGTGTGCAAAACTTTGTAGCTGGCAGACCAGCCGCTGCAGCCCGTGGGGCGAGGTGCTCACGAGGGTCAGGTCATCAGCATACATGAAGTGGGTGACAGGTGTGCCTTGCACCCTCACAGCATCAACAGATGGTGCGGCCTTGCTTGACACCTTGGTCCGGAGTCACCCGGGGGTCGCGGTGGGGTCCATCTACCAGCGAATAGCTATCATTCCTATACAGACCCTCCAGGCAGGCAAGCAAGGGCTGTAGCAGCTTGACACGTGCTCCCACAATCGTTGCCCGCCTGGTTAGCTTAGTGGGCAACAAGTAGCAATGCCAAGGCTGAACGATAGGTCCCTCAACAAGGGTGGTATTTTGCCTGTATGAAGCAAAGCTACCACGCTTGTTGCATCGGCACCTTACACCTACACTACCATCTGCTTAGAGTTGGCATGATAGTTACGCACAACACAAACATGCACGCTGCGGAGGGGAGGTGGCACAGGGGAGGATGAACATGCAGGCTGTTAGAGCCAGAGAGGGCAACCACCCTGTGCATGTCATGTTTGAGTACAACGTAGAGAAACGCAGAAGAAAACATAAACCTGGTCAGGCTCACAGCCGCGCCAGGTGGCGAGAGAAAACATTGACCCCTGACAATGGCCATGCAGAGGGTGCCTGGTGGGCGCAGCCTATCATGCCAACCCTGGGATGGCCAGGGCCAGGCAGCCAAGACCACCCGTCAGCACGACAGCTGAGCGGGTGGCTCTACCAGGACTGCATTGCTTTGCTGAAGATGAGAGCGAGGGCGCCAACTGTGCTCATGACTAGGTCCACCTGCGCTCCCTGTTAAGGGAAGGAAATGCACAGCAGCAGCAGCGGCAGCGGCAGCAGCCGCCGCAGCAGCCGCAGCAGCCGTAGCCGCAGCAGCCGTAGCAACAGCACAAGCACAGAAAAAGCCTATACTTCTGCTAACATCAGCAAATGCCCAACAAGCCACTTCACTGTAGGCTGTGGGGCAGGCTGCTCGAGGGCTGGCAGGTGGCAGGGTACTACTAGCCAGGGTCCCTACTAGCCAGCCCAGTCCATTGAGCTAGAGCGTGCAGAGGAACACTGCGGCTAATGCTCCTGCCAGCAGTTGTGTTGTTGCGCCGGCGGCCTGTCAAGCAGAGCCTTGGGTCAAAGGGGGTCGCCGCTGCTGCCGTCTGCAGGCCAGTTGTGGCGTGGGCTCTCAGCAACCAGGCCATGGGCGGCCTCACCCTGTTGGCAATAGTGAACGCAATATTGCAGTGCAGGCATGTGAGCACGGCTTTGTGTATGTCATCGCTGACGAGTTACAACTGAAGGCCACTGTGACGCATGTTGTCCTACAACATTGATAATGAAGGGGAAGGCGTAATGGGCTACCGGGCCAGTACCGGGGGCGTGCCGGGGCCAGTCCGCCTAGTGTGCGACCCCGACGGACTGCGCACTAGAAACGTCTGTCTACTTTGTCCGCTGGCCCTGTCAAGCATACTCCGCATTGTAGTGTGTAGCGGGGCATGGCGGAATTGAAACGGCAAAATGTGACCCTGTGCGTTGCGAAAGCGTTGCGTGTCGAGCCAATGCTTGAATCACACTCCTAGCGGCAGCGCACTGCGACAGAGCATAGAAACTCGGGCTAGTTGTCGCCCTGTTCATTCACCGGACTGCGACCATGGCTCGCTACACCGCATTCCAGCTGCTGGCTACTCTGTTTCTGATCATGTCTACTAGCCGCGTCTTTGTAGTGGCGCAGCAGGTCACCCTGAATCAGGCGGGAGCGGCAGGCAGCACCGCGATGGGCCTGCCAGCCACCAACACATCAGCCATGGTGCGCAGCTGTTGATATGCATCGCAAAGCAGCGCCAGTGACTGCGCTTGAGCTGAGCAGCCGTCGTAGAATGGTACTGTCTCCAACGCGGTGCACCTCTTGCTTGCCTGCACAGCAAGTGGCTGCCATCCTATCCAACGTGTTCCGCGATGTGAGCTCCAATTTCGCGGCCGTCGCCACCGGGGCGCCCGCCAGCGCTTCGCCCGTGGGCGCCGTACCCACCACCCCCTCCCAACCCGTGTCCTCCAACGCCACCCTGGACCCCAGCATTGTGCAGCTGTTGAACCAGAGCATGACTGCTGGCATGCCCGCCAATGTGGTGACAGCCATCCAGAAGGCACTGCTGCAGCAGCAACAGGCAGGCAGCGACCTGGGCACCCTACAGGTGGGTCATCACACCTACGAAGCTCACATTGCCTCCTGTCTGGTCATCAGAGGTGTCGGGATTACGCCATACAAAAGTACCAGCACAGTCTTGCATCCGATCCATGCAAAGTGCCAAGCTTCAAGCATGAGCAGCCTGCCTGCCCCACTTCGTGCCGCTGGCGTCGTGCCTGTCACAGGGTGCTGCCCGCACTGTGGCCAGCTTCCTGAGCCTGCCCGCCACGCTGGGCACTGGCACCAACATCCGGGACTTCACGGCAAGGATTGACCAGCTGAGGGCGCTGAGGGACTCAGTGAGAACGTGGGTGTGGCAAGGGGCTGGGGCGGCTGGGGCTACGGCTGCTGTGTGGCAAGGGCCTGTGGCGGCTGGGGCTACGGCTGCTGTGTGGCTGCTGCGTCGTAGTGTACTTGCAGCAGACAGTGGTCAGCTGTAGTGGATGTTATACATCAGCACAAGAAGCCATGCAACGGCCAATGCCATTGCTGTGGTCACACTCAACTTGATGTCCCTTGCCTGTCACTGTGCCTGCCTGCCTGCCTGCCTGCATGGCTGACGGCCCGCCTGACACTGGCCTGTTACCCTGCTGCTGCCGACAGCTTCCTGGGTGCCGACGAGTATGTCGCCATCACCGGCTACCTCCTCACCGCGGCCCAGCTGGGTCTGCAGTTCGTGGCTGCCTTCCCATTGGCTCAGCTGGCCTTTGTTGTGGCCCAGCTGGCACTAGGCGCCGCCATCACTGGCCTCATCGCTGCTATCTTCTACATCGTGGGCTCAGCTCTGGCCATCGCTGGTACGCTCCCTTGATGGTGTCAGTTGCTGCTGCTGCCGCTGCTGCCGCCGCTGCCACCTACTGAGCTGCGCTGTGGTGGTGGTGGCGGCTGCTACTGCCCTGCCTGGTGTGCACTGATTGGTGACCGAGCTCTCTCTGCCTGCCCGGGTCACTCTAGTCACCTTTCCTGCAAATATCCATGCTCAAGGCATGGCACATGCCTGCCCCCACATCTGCAACCCACCTATGTGCTGCCCTGTGTGCGGTGCAGCCTCCATCCCAGGCTTGCAGACGGCCCTGGCTAACCGAGACAGTGCTGCACAGCTCACGAACAACGGGGTGGGTGCCACCATCCCCACCCGCAGCTCTGAGGAGAGCTCTGCAATGCCAACACCCTTCATGCCCGACCCGGTGAGCAGGCAGACACCCTCCCATCCCACCACCCTCCCATCCCACCACCCTCCCATCATCCCAGCCAGACCCAGTGAGCCGGCTTCCCCCTCCGCTGGAGAGCAGGCTGACACCCCTCACTCGCCACCCTGGCCTTGCCCTCTCGACAGAGCCTTGTCAGCCAGGGCATAGATCAACCTCATGGCCTGCTGGCCAACGCCTTGCAAGGAGTGCCACTCAACAGGGTGCCCCTCTTAGCAGGTCAACATCTGCCCTCACATCTCACACCTCAATGATTCAATGGGCAAGCTCTCAACAGGTCACACCTCAGCCAGGACGCACCTCAATCTTACGACGTGCTG
This sequence comes from Haematococcus lacustris, assembly GCA_030144725.1. Classification (NCBI taxonomy): domain Eukaryota; kingdom Viridiplantae; phylum Chlorophyta; class Chlorophyceae; order Chlamydomonadales; family Haematococcaceae; genus Haematococcus; species Haematococcus lacustris. The sequence goes on along the minus strand of JASKMD010000204.1, from coordinate 166,218 downwards.
GCCAGCTTTAATGTAGGGGTTCACCGGCCCTGGGCTGCTGCCGGCCAATCCAGCCATCACAGCTCCTCTGCCGCCTCCCTACATGCCTCTGCACCACCACACCCCTCTGAGCTGGTGCTCCTGTCCTTTGCTTCACCTGGCCCCCACCCCTGCTGGGTTGGGCCACAGCAGTGCGTCACCCTCCTGCTTCCACCCCCTGTGCTGCCTGCAGCTGCTGTTGGACATCACAAGCAAGGCAGCTGACATCTACACGTGAGTAACCCACCCCTCCCACGCCCACCCACACACCAGCCTGCCACGCCCTTACCTTCTGTTAGGCTAGCTGTGCAACCGCACCCTGTCACCTGCATGCAGTGTCTGCCACACGCATGCCTCTCTCACACTCGTGCCACTCTCTGTCAGGCTCACGATGCATCCCTGACCTGCCGCTTTGTCAGCCGCATGCATGAAGTGGGTGACTGCAATGCCTCGAACACAGGGGTGTGGTGGGGGCGGTCCACCAACATACCTGTCATCGCTATCCCGGCCCTTGAGGCAGGCAGGCAGGCAGGCAGGCAGGCAGGCAGGCAGGCAGGCAGGCAGGCAGGCAGGCAGGCAGGCAGGCAGGCAGGCAGGCAGGCAGGCACCTTTCTCATCCCTTGCACCTGTCTCCACTGGCTGGCACGTGCCCCATGGTGGCTGTCACCTCCACTACCCTGCCACCTGCCAGCCCTCAAGCAGCCTGCCCCCACAGACTACCAAGTGCTGAGCACTGCCCCTCAAGCCAGCTCACGTTAGCCAGTCATCTTGACAGCGGCACTGGGACAGAGCCTGACACAAACTTGGCCATCCCTGCTGCTGCCTGCAGGCCGGTGGTGGCATGGGCCTTCAGCAATCAGGCCACGGGGGGGCTGTCCCTGGTGAATGGCTTGCTCACGGCTGTGACGGACGGCATGAGCATGTTCAGCGGTATTACCAACACCTTGGGCTAAATCCTGAATGGAATGCAAGTAGCAGGACAGCTGATAGACTGAGCTCGACGGCAAGAGTTATACGCAGAAGCAGACTAAGCAGACTGGTATACAGGACATGAGTCTTGTCAAACAGGTGGGCCTGAACCTGTGGACAGGATCATCAGGTTTGCAGCGGGGCCTGGTGTCTAGGGTTTCTGGCCGGAGGAGCAGAGGGGTGCATGCCTGGCGGGTGCCCTCCCCCGCAGCGAGGGGCTGCACGTGCCAGGCATACCAGTACAAAGCAGCAGGTGGCCTCCCTAAGAGGTGTGGCGCACTGAGGTGATTTCTTATGCACTTTCGGACCATCGCAAACTCCCTGACAGGTTGCATATAGGCAGGGTGTGCGCGGGTGGTGCGCGGCACACAGCTAGGGTATTTCCTAAATTTCAGCTAGGGTGAAAATGTGTCGAACTAAAGAATGTGAGGAGCATGGATTCCTAAAGTGTGTGCCTCTGCCATGTGTTGTGTAGCATAGGAGTTGAGCTACAAGAGCAGACAGGCCATGTACATACTGTAAAGACTGCAGCATCAATCAACGGGGATCCAGTTGACTCATCGTCCACTAAGCCGTCAGCCGTTAGCCAGCACGAGCTTGACTGGGTTCAGGTTAGGCAACAGCGGCTTGGGAATGGAGAAGGCTCGGTCTGAGGGGTTTACTTTCATTGATCGCACATGCACAAGATGCACAGAGCGGGTAGTGGATGACGCCATGCATTTTATCTTTCAGTGCACTGCCACGAGTTCCATCAGGGAGCAGGCGGAGTTTGCTATGACTTTCCAGAACAATAATGAGAACTTGCATGACTTCATGTTGAGCCCATGTGCACCTTTGTTTGTGCACCTTGCTATGAAGTGCGTTACAGAAAGTCCCGAACCCCTAGAGGGGGAGGGCGGCCAAGCAGCCTAACGGCTGACGGCTTAAACGGTGTAAGCCAAGTTAGTAAGCCAGGCTGGCCGCCTCCCTACTCCCCACCATTGGATCAACATTTTGTCTAACATATTCAATGCCAAGTGCACGTAGGTTCTTCCCCCATAGGACTCATGGGGGTGCCCTTATAATATGAAACAGTAAAAGCGGTGCACCTCTTTATAATACGCACTGTTTGAGGGTGCGGTGGCGCACATGTGGTTCGGTGAAGGCGTGTGGCCTAGTTACAGTTCTGGGTTTCCTGATACACGATGGCTGCTGATCAGGCCCTGGTGCACATGATCTCTATCACCAGCCCAGCATCGTCGATCACCTTTGACAAGCCATGAAGCAAACGTGCACTCCTTTGGAATCTTCGGCTCAGGTAGGTCTAACGTTCCCGCCCCCGCCCCCGCCCCCGCCCCCGCCCCCGCCCCCGCCCCCGCCCCCGCCCCCGCCCCCGCCCCCGCCCCCGCCCCCGCCCCCGCCCCCGCCCCCGCCCCCGCCCCCGCCCCCGCCCCCGCCCCCGCCCCCGCCCCCGCCCCCGCCCCCGCCCCCGCCCCCGCCCCCGCCCCCGCCCCCGCCCCCGCCCCCGCCCCCGCCCCCGCCCCCGCCCCCGCCCCCGCCCCCGCCCCCGCCCCCGCCCCCGCCCCCGCCCCCGCCCCCGCCCCCGCCCCCGCCCCCGCCCCCGCCCCCGCCCCCGCCCCCGCCCCCGCCCCCGCCCCCGCCCCCGCCCCCGCCCCCGCCCCCGCCCCCGCCCCCGCCCCCGCCCCCGCCCCCGCCCCCGCCCCCGCCCCCGCCCCCGCCCCCGCCCCCGCCCCCGCCCCCGCCCCCGCCCCCGCCCCCGCCCCCGCCCCCGCCCCCGCCCCCGCCCCCGCCCCCGCCCCCGCCCCCGCCCCCGCCCCCGCCCCCGCCCCCGCCCCCGCCCCCGCCCCCGCCCCCGCCCCCGCCCCCGCCCCCGCCCCCGCCCCCGCCCCCGCCCCCGCCCCCGCCCCCGCCCCCGCCCCCGCCCCCGCCCCCGCCCCCGCCCCCGCCCCCGCCCCCGCCCCCGCCCCCGCCCCCGCCCCCGCCCCCGCCCCCGCCCCCGCCCCCGCCCCCGCCCCCGCCCCCGCCCCCGCCCCCGCCCCCGCCCCCGCCCCCGCCCCCGCCCCCGCCCCCGCCCCCGCCCCCGCCCCCCGCCCCCGCCCCCGCCCCCGCCCCCGCCCCCGCCCCCGCCCCCGCCCCCGCCCCCGCCCCCGCCCCCGCCCCCCGCCCCCGCCCCCGCCCCCGCCCCCGCCCCCGCCCCCGCCCCCGCCCCCGCCCCCGCCCCCGCCCCCGCCCCCGCCCCCGCCCCCGCCCCCGCCCCCGCCCCCGCCCCCGCCCCCCGCCCCCGCCCCCGCCCCCGCCCCCGCCCCCGCCCCCGCCCCCGCCCCCGCCCCCGCCCCCGCCCCCGCCCCCCGCCCCCCGCCCCCGCCCCCGCCCCCGCCCCCGCCCCCCGCCCCCGCCCCCCGCCCCCGCCCCCGCCCCCGCCCCCGCCCCCGCCCCCGCCCCCGCCCCCGCCCCCGCCCCCGCCCCCGCCCCCGCCCCCCGCCCCCGCCCCCGCCCCCCGCCCCCCGCCCCCGCCCCCGCCCCCGCCCCCACCCCCACCCCCGCCCCCCCGCTGTCAGTTGACATGTTCCATTGTAACGTTGCACTTGAAAGAGCCAACCACCAATACTAAAATATAATGCAAAATGTCAACAAGTGTGTTGCTAGCTGGATATCACATGGTGTTCTCAGTACCCTCCTCATCACTACCACTGCCACCATCATCGTCATCATCACCATTACCAACGAAAGCAACACAAGAAGGTCATGGGCTGTGTTCCATGCTGTGGCAAGCTGAGGTTTGTTACTATGGCATATGAGGTTGTAGGCCAAGCTGCATGACAGCCTAGTACTGCCCAAGCAAGCAGGCGCTGGCACCAGGTATGGGGTGTGATCTAGGTTCAGGAGCTGCATGGCAGGCTCCAGTTGTGCTGAGTAGGCTGAGTGCAGTGGCACGGTGAGTTGGCAGCAGTCCACACAGGGGTCCCTGGCCTCATCTGGCCTGGCCTGGCCTGGCTGCGGCTGAGTTCAGTTCGGAGCTGTGAGCACTGGCTTGGCATGTCCACAGGGACGACCTGGTTTGGCCACTTGGCTGAAGTTCCGGCCTGTTCAAGTTTGGATCAGTATCGCTGGTTGGTGTGACCGGCTGCTGCTGCCGCCGCTGCTGTTCGCAGCAGCCCCATGTCAGCCCCAGCATTCCACCTCGTTCCCCTGCATCCCAAGTGATGAGGGTGTAGAGGGTGCAGGTGTAGGGCCTGGTGCATCTGGAGGGTGCAGAGGAGCCATTGCAGCCATTGCCTCCTAGGTGATGAGGGCTGTGGGAAAGAGCTCGAGGGTGGTGGTGGTGGAAGGGGTGTAGGGTGTTGCCCCTCCACCCCTTCACCCCAGGCCAGCCTGGGTGCCAGCCTGGGGCCTCCACCTCAGGTCAGCCTGGGTCAGCCTGGGTCAGCCTGGGTCAGCCTGGGTCAGCCTGGGTCAGCCTGGGTCAGCCTGGGTCAGCCTGGGTCAGCCTGGGTCAGCCTGGGTCAGCCTGGGTCAGCCTGGGTCAGCCTGGGTCAGCCTGGGTGCTGCCCCTCCACCTCAGGTCAGCCTGGGTCAGGTCCAGGCCCTTGGGCCAGATCTTGAGGGTGGTGGGAAGGCGTCTTGAGGGCGCAGGGGATCTGATCTACCCCTCCTGCCTGGAGGGGTTGAAGCGTGCCTGGACAGACTGGAGCAGACCCAGGGCTTGACCGATCTGGCCACGGTAGCCAGTCAAGGCCCCAGCCGTCGACCCTGCAGATGAGGTGACAAGCACGCAAGCAAGCAAGCATGAAAGACTGCGCCCTGCCCTCACCCGCCCCTGCACCTCAACCGCCCCTGCTACTCACCCGCCCCTGCGCCTTAACCTCACAACCTCTGACCATTGACACCGCCCTTGACCCCTGGCACAGCCCCTCCCGTATCAGGGGTTCAGCTGTCACCCACGGCCCGCTGCTGCCCCCCACACCCCTGCCTTCCCCAGCACCCCCAGCCCCTCCCGCCTCCCTGCAGCTTTCCCAGCCCCTGGCCCAGCCCCTGGCCCAGCTCCTGGCCCAGCCCCTGGGGACCCACCGCTGCTCAGCTGCTCCAGGCGATCTGCCAGCTGGTTCACCACCACCTGCCAGCGCTGCACAGAGGCATCCACTGCCTGCGGTCAGGAAGCACCGCGCTCATGGAATGCTCCATGCTCTAGGTTTGTCGCCAAGGCTGGCTGCTAGTGCTGCTGCCTGGGCCGCACCATCTTCCAGGTGGTGCAAACACAATGCACAGGGTGGCATGCCTGCTTGTATGCCAACCCTGCCTGCCCAACTTGGGTCTGCACTGGTCAACTGCTTCAGCCAGCTATTATGACGGAATACTAAAGCCAGCTTTCTTTAGCAGCTATATGGGAGCAGCCATGCAGCCATTGCAAGCTATCTGTCACTTTCAGCAGCATGGCTAGTTGCATCGCCTCAGACTGATGCCAGATACATTGGGCAGCCACACCGGCCATCTGGTTGCATCTGTCATTTATGAGGAAGCTAGCCAGGAACAGATGCAAGGACCTGAGCATGCCCCATGCGCTGAGGTATGGGCATGAGGCAGTGGTCAGGCAGCTAGTACCAGCACTGTACAGCCATGGTGGTGTCTCAGCCATGGTCAATGAGTACTGCTTCCATCAGCAGGTCACAAGTCAGCCATGGTCACCAGCCACTACATAGCCAGGTGTCTGAGCCAAGGAAGCAGCCATGGTATCAGCCATGGTATCAGCCATGCTACCAGCCATGGCCCTGTCTCAATAGCAACACAAGTCAGAAGAAGAGGGCTGCAGCTGCTGCTGCTGCTGCTGCTGCAGTCACTCACCTCATCCTGTGAGAGCGTTAAGCCAAAGGATGCAGAGGATAGTCCAAAGCCCAGCGGCCCTGCAGCATGGCAGCTAGCACACTGGCTGGGTCATGGGGTCTGGCTGGCTGGCTGGCTGGCTGGCTGGCTGGCTGGCTGGCACGCCTGGTGCCAGCCACGTTCCTGCCTAGGACACCCCTACCCCACTTCCTTCTCACAACCCGACCCTGCCAGCCGCTGCTGCGGCACATCCTGCTGCTGGCCTCACCCGTGATGGTGCCCAGGCTGGCGGGGATGAGGCCCAGGGAGGCTGCAGCCGTGCCCAGGCCGCCAGACACGGTGTACAGGATGGAGGACACCAGGTTGAAGACGCCGGACAGAAGACCAAGGGTGGCCACCGCGGCTGCTGACTGCAGGCAGGGGCACGGGCAGAGGACTGGTGTAGTGACAAACAAGTGTGAGTGACTGTTATAACAGCCTTGGCCACTTGATGTTGCTCTGTAAGGCAGCTGAGGCGTACTGCCAAGCGCTGGTCCACACTCAACAGGTGGGGACATGGCATGTGTAACAAGGAATCTCTTTCCTTCCATGCTGGGTGAGTGGGTCATCAACAGGGGACTCCCTTGCGGCACCTGCCTGCCACCCCCATAGCTTAACGCAGCACACAACGTAGCAAGACCACATCCAGTTCCAGGCAATCAGGCGGTCTGTTAGCTTGCTTGCACCCAGGTTGGCACAAGGCTGGGAGGTCAGCCTGGCTGCCTGACATTTGTGACATTTGTGACGTTTGTGACTTCTCCAAGCAGCTTACGTTTTTTGCGGTTCACGGTAGGGTTTTTTAGGGTTCACAGTTTATACAAAGGATCTGCCCCACGCGCCGTACCAGTACCATTGGCAGTTGGCACGACTAACGTGCGCTGATGTAAGCTGATAACAGCTTTAGAATGGCCCACAGCACGCACCGTATCGGTACCATTGACCACCGCCTCCAGCCCTGCGTCCATGGGGTCGGTAGGCAGGTCCAGCAGCTGCCTCACCTTGTTCCTGCAGCCAGCAGGGTGGTGGGCAGCTGGAGCAAGCGGCAAACTCATCAGCAGACTCTTGCCAGTGCGCTGCAAGGCAGTCAACGGGGCCGCCAGCAGCAAAGACAGCAGCACTTCAACACCTCAGCCTCTACTTTAAAGTCAGGCCGATATGAGCTATTGTCATCACCCTGGACATCATTGCTACATTATGTGTACAGGGGCTGCAAATGCTGGCCAGCAGCAGTTTGTCTGGTGCACATGGCAGGGCAGCAGGCAGGCAGCAGGTCGCTTGGTTGCTTTCCTTGTGTGGCAGCAGCACAGCTGGTGTGAGCACCTTGCTGGTGCAGTAGAACATGGCATGCATCCGAACTTGATCTCCATGTCCGTCGACCTCTATAACATGGCGACAGGCTAGCACACTAGGTGCCCTGACCACTTCCCCATCACGACCCCTGTCAGCCATTGTGACAGGGCGCAAGGCTGCTGCGCTACGTGCTTTGCATGCTTACCCACTCAACACCCCATCGGCAAACAGTTTGTCGGTGAAAGGGCCTTCCTTCAGGTTCAGCTTGGTCTTGTTCACTCTCTCTGCCAACTCAATTATGTCCAACACATTTCTCCATACTTGGCCATAGGGGTAGTCATAGTAGTCACGGGCCGCTGCACGGATCCAAGCAGGCAGCAAAGAAAGCAACAGCAGCACCTTGGCACCTCAGCAGCTCAGCCTCCAATCGCAGGCCAAAAAAACAAAAGTCAAAAACGAGAAAATATGTAAAAAAAGACGTGCATCATGTCATGTCATGTGTCATGTGAGGTATGCCTGTCCTGCTGCAGTGTACCACGAAATGAAACGCAAGAAGGGCATGGGGCATGGGGTGTAGTCAACATGTGGCCGCATGGCTATGGCTTCCACTGCAGTTGCCTGGATTAGGTGCTGGTGCTGGTGTTGGTGCAGGCTGCCTTGGGCTGAGGCTGTTGTTGGGGGGTGGTGATGGTGGTTGTGATGCTGCTTCGGGCTGGTGGTGGTTGTGGTACTAGTAGTGATGGTGGTGGTGGTGCTGCTGCCCCACCCTGCGCACCCGACCCTACACATGCCCAACCACCTGGCTGTTGGTGGGAGATGTCATGGTGGGTGTGTGATGTCCCACTCACCTGTCGTGATGTCCGCTGTGCTCCTGGTGGTGGTGGTGGTGCCGTTGGCATCAACGGACTCGGTGGTGGTGGTGATGCTAGCAGTGCGGCCGGACCCAAAGCGAGGGCCAGCAAAGCCAAGGGCTAAGCCCGCAGTGACGCCACCTTGCAGGTTCGGCACTGCAACATGCGCGCACACAAGGCAGGAAGGCAGGAAGGCAGGCAGGTAGGTAAAGCGCACGACCAGGCGGGCGGGCTGCATAGAACCGGCGGTTGCCGCACCAACGAAGCCGACTTGCAGTAGGTCACGGCCGGCTTGCGATGGAACCTGCGGGGCCGAGTCGGGCTGTTGCAGTTGCGCGATGATGCGCTGAAGCTCAGCTGCGGACGCGACGGCCCCTGACCCGCCGTCCTCCACCTCGTGCGGCGCTGAAGCTCTCAATGCCTGTACCGGGCACCGTCGTAGCGTCCAAGCGGGCGCATGTGCAACGGGGCAGCAGTGCGCAGTTTACCATGGGCTGGCAGAGCGTCAGGAACAGCAGAAAGAGCGCAGCCCCGGGCCGCTGGGGCACGGTGTGGGCCATGCCTGAGATCGTTTATCTGCTGCGGCTGGTGCGGCTGTAGCTGTCACGGCTGCTGCTGCGGCTGCTGAAAGTCACTACAGTTGCAAACCAGGCGTCGGCGCGATGTGGCTGTGCCCGGGTGTCACATCTTGGACGGTGTGGCGCATGGACTTTTATCGAGCCAGCTAAGGCACAACTGCTGAGTCGTAGCCTTAGGACAAGCCTTTGAAAACTCGGCCCCTTTTCTGCAGACCAAGAGCTATACTTGTTGCCTATCATCCATTGCCCTGTGCCCACTGCCCACTACATTTACTGGAACCATACCCCAGGAAATGTCTTTGAGCAAAAGTATAGGGCAGAGCTCGAGACACACTCTGCTTTGAAGGGTGCAGAAAACTACCAGAACAAAGGGGGAACACATGTCAGGGGGGGTACTGCGCCCGACAATAAAATTCAAAAAGTTGAAAAGGTGGGACGCTGAGCGCGATAGCTGTTCGCTGATCACAGCCCCACTAAGCAGGCCATTCCCGGCACAACGCGACCCTATCTTTCAACACCTCCGCCCGCCCCGGCACAGGTGCACATCAGCCCGAGCAGCCCGCTAGCTTCGCTTTGATGAGCTGCACCGCCCTGCGCTTGGATCGCTGTAAAACTATTAAAGATCAGAAAGATGTTATCAGGGGTGCAGCCAATGGCGGGGGTGAGCACTTGCATGACCCATGTTGGGAACACCTGACTGTCTCGCCGGTCTCCCATGCAAATGTGCTGCTAATTGAGTAGCTTGAGATTTGTCTAACTGACGTACACGTACACGAGTCATGCATAGGGTAGGGCTCTAGTGGCTCCTAGGTTAGGGCGCAGTCCCGGCCTAGGTTAGGGACACACACCGGTCACTCGCTGCGCCCTAAAGTCGTGGAGAAGTGTAGGGGCTAGAAGTGGAGGATTGGGATACAGGGAAGCCCGACTAGTTTTGCGATCGATGCTGGCATTGCGACTGCTAGCTAGCGCATCCATTCACGCGGGAGGGGGATGGAGCGCTTCAGCGGCTCGCGTGATGACGCTTGGCCACCAGACGCTGACTAGCAGCGGTGGCCCCCGCAACCTGCCATCCTCCTTCGCCACCTTTCAAGAAAAGAAGCGGAGGGCCATAGAGCGAGGCGAGCTGCAGCTGCCAGTGCAGGAGGATGGGCAGCAGCAAGCCGACACCAGCAGCACAGCATTGACCACAGTCACGCCCAGCAGCACCCGCGCCAGCTTGCAGCAGGTAGAGCAAGTGGTGGGGCACTCTGCCCTCATCATCACCCGTCCAGTAGAGTGGTAGGTGGCAGGGCAGGCATTGTGGGAGCAGCGTAGCAGGTTGTTGCGGTGCAGCTGGGGTGTAGGGTCAAGCCGGCAGTATGTCTGGCAGCTTGCACAGCCACGCAGGGTTGTTGCACCCACGTACTATTTGCTGCACGCCAGGCTTGTGCTGGATGCACTTGAAGTGGTTGTGGCTTGTGCTCAGTCCACCCCAAAGCCAAGCATGCTTAGCCTGCAACACACGCACTGCCGCCCCTGCATTAGGAGCAGCTGTTACCCAGACATATGAGGCCAGGTATGGCCAGGCAGTAACAGGCAGGTGCAGCTCAGGTCCTATTTCAGAAATCCGACTCAGACATGTTCAGATAGAGAGCCAAGCAGTGGTGGGTAATACGCGATACGTGTATCAACACCGATATGTATTTCTCATATCGCCCATCACTGTAGCCAAGCAGGTAGAGGAGGGCTCAGCAGGGTCAAGAGGGCTTGTGCTGGATGCACTTGAAGTGGTTGTGGCTTGTGCTCAGTTTCAGTGTTTCAGAAATTCAACTCAGACATGTTCAGATGATACAGGGCAGGTAGAGGGCTAAGCCGTGTCAAGAAGGCTAAGCCAAGCAGCAAATCTCATGCCAAGTCAGACTATTCATTTGAACCAATGATGCAGGCCACACAGAGGGGTGGTAGAGGGCCATATAGGGTACTACAGGGCCAGGTCAGGGCACAGGCAAGGTCACAGGGGGCCCAGCAGCTCTGGTCCCTGACCCCGCTCTATGCAGCACGGAGGCCATCCATCCCTCCTGACCACCGCCGCCACCCCCCACCGTTGCGCATCATGGTTGGCTTCACTCATAGGCCACCTCACACACACACGGGCTTGGTGCGCCTACGCACAGTTGCGCCAATGCACGTGCGCACATGCTGACGCTTACTCCCAGCTTGCTGGCCGGGACAGCCATCTGCAGCACGCACACATGCTGCCCTGCATGTCATCACTCTGTCTCCCAACCTTACTGGCAAGGTCCTACACCTGGCCTGCATGGACCTGCATGGACCTGCATGGACCTGCTCCATGTGCTGCAGGGGCACCGTCATCTTTGGCTACGAGCAGGCCAACCGCTATTCAGTGTTTGACCAGGACGGGCAGCCGGTTGCCCAGCTCATGGAGGACTACCAGGGCATTGGCAATGAGATCGGGCGGCAGGTGCTGCGCACACGGCGCAGCTTCACCGCCACTGTCTTCTCAGCTGATGGTGAGGCAGAGCTATGGGCAGGGGGCAGAGGCGGCAGGGGATGGAGGGGCAGGGGTAGGGGCAGGGGTAGGGGCAGGGGTAGGGGTAGGGGCAGGGATAGGGTCAGAGTTAGGGTCAAGGGTAGGGGCAGGGTCAGCTGATGGTGGGGCGTGATGGCTCGGCAGGTGGACAGGTGAGCGGGAGGGTGAGAGGGAGGGGAAGGCCAGGGGCGGAGGTGGCAGGGAGTGGAGGGGCATGGGCAGCAGCAGGGGCAGAGGCGACAGGGGATGGAGGGGCAGGTGCAGGGCTTCTATGCGTTGTGCGCCTCATCCGCCCTGAGTCGCGCCAGAGCAAAACATTAGGAGTGGGAGTCCAGCATAGCCAGTCTCTAGCTTGGCTTAGCGGGGTGCAACAGGCAAGGAGTGGGGAGCGGGGTAGGGGTGTGGGCAGCAGCAGCCTAAGGCATGGGTCAGATTTAAGGATTAGAAGGTTGTGCTAGTAGCTTATGCCCTTGCCCCACCCACCACCTCCGCCCTGCATGGGGCCATGGCCCACCCCACCCATGCGCACCTACCCCGCCCCCCTGCCCAGCCAGGCCCACCCAGGCCATGGCCCTGGCCCACACCCTCCCCCCACCACCTCCGCCTGCAGGGTCCCAGATCATCTTCAAGCTGCGGCGCCCCATGTACCTGATCAGCAGCTCCATGTTCATTGAGGACGCGGAGGGGCAGGTGCTGGGGGAGGTCAAGCAGCGCTGGCACCCGATCAGGTGGGGGGCGGCTGGGCTGAGGGGAGGGGGACGGCTGGGCTGGGGGGAGGGGGGAGGCTGGGCAGGGGGGAGGGGGACAGCTGGGCTGGGGGGAGGCTGGGCAGGGGGGAGGGGGGAGCCTGGGGGAAGGGGGGGGAGGGCGCTAGTTCGTTGGCAGGCAGGCGGGCCGGCAGGCAGGCAGCCAGATCCAGCAGGTCAGTGGGCGGGTTGGTGCTGGGCGGGGTGGGGTGGGGTGGGGGGGGGTGGGGGTGTTATCTGTCAAGAGGACGGCATGCTGGGGGGCAGGCAGGCGGCGCCCAGCCTAGTCCTGAACCTGGTGTCACCCTCCATCTTCCCCAACCTCCCAACCTCCCAATATCTCGACCTCCCAACTTCCTGACCCCCCCAGCCTCGCAATCCCCCTCCCCCTTACCATGTCCCCCTGCCGTGCCCTGCCTTGCACTGCCCCGGCAAACCTGCCCTTCCCGGCCGGCCACCCCCTTCGCCCCGGCTGACCACCCACTGGTGCCTGCAGACGCAACTACGACCTGTACCTGGGCAACAAGCAGTTTGCCAGCATCAGCGGCAACTTCTTGGCCTGGGAGTTCGAGCTGAAGGACGAGCAGGGCGGCACCCTAGCCCTGGTGGACCGCAACTTCCAGGTACATGCTGCACCAGGCTTCCTCGCACCTTCTGCCAGCTTCCTCACAACTTCTGCCAGCCCCCCACTGCCCAGCCCAGGCACTCTGCCCAGCCCAGCCAGCCCAGCGCATACCTGCAACCAGCCTCTACTCTTACTTTACCCAAAGCTGTTCAGTGTTTTGTAATCTTGTTTTGGTGAACGCTTGTTTTGGTTGATCTTGTTTCGGTGAAAGCTTGTTTTCATTGATCCTGTTTTGGTGAAGAAACAAGCTTGTGCAAAAACAAACATATGGGGTTTTGGCCAATATAAGGCAACTTGCTGTGTCCCCTGCTCTGGTCCACCTCCCTGCCCAAGCCCATGCTTTGGATGGCCAAGCAAACCCTTGGTCTCCTGGACCTTTTTCACCTCAACCTGGCCTTGGCCCAGACCTGGCCAAGGCCCCCCCTCCCTCCCCCTTGCTGCCCCTGCCCTGATCTGGCCCTGATCTGGCCCTGATCTGGCCCTGATCTGGCCCTGATCTGGCCCTGATCTGGCCCTGATCTGGCCCTGATCTGGCCCTCATCTGGCCCTCATCTGGCCCTCATCTGGCCCTCATCTGGCCCTCATCTGGCCCTCATCTGGCCCTCATCTGGCCCTCATCTGGCCCTCATCTGGCCCTCATCTGGCCCTCATCTGGCCCTCATCTGGCCCTCATCTGGCCCTCATCTGGCCCTCATCTGGCCCTCATCTGGCCCTCATCTGGCCCTCATCTGGCCCTCATCTGGCCCTCATCTGGCCCTCATCTGGCCCTCATCTGGCCCTCATCTGGCCCTCATCTGGCCCTCATCTGGCCCTCATCTGGCCCTCATCTGGCCCTCATCTGGCCCTCATCTGGCCCTCATCTGGCCCTCATCTGGCCCTCATCTGGCCCTCATCTGGCCCTCATCTGGCCCTCATCTGGCCCTCATCTGGCCCTCATCTGGCCCTCATCTGGCCCTCATCTGGCCCTCATCTGGCCCTCATCTGGCCCTCATCTGGCCCTCATCTGGCCCTCATCTGGCCCTCATCTGGCCCTCATCTGGCCCTCATCTGGCCCTCATCTGGCCCTCATCTGGCCCTCATCTGGCCCTCATCTGGCCCTCATCTGGCCCTCATCTGGCCCTCATCTGGCCCTCATCTGGCCCTGACCCTGTGCAGGGCTTCGGAAAGGAGCTGTTCACGGATGCGGGCAAGTACTGCATCCACTTTGGGCTGCCCCCCCAGCAAGCCGCAGAGGTGGCAACCACCACGGTCACAGCCCGGTCAGGCCAGCCCCCCGCCGCCCCCATCACCCCCATGGCCGTGGCGCGCACCGACATCGCCGTCATCCCCACCACCACGGGCAATCAGCTGGTAGGGGAGGAGGGCAGCAGGGGGTGGGCAGGAGGGGGTGGGCAGGGCTGGGCGGCAGGCTGAGGCTGAGGGGGCATGGGGGTGATGGGAGGTTGCAGCTGATGCCTAATGGGGGCAAGGCAGCCCTAGCAGACCACACGTCCCCCCCCACACACCCTTACCACCCCCCACCCCCTCCTAACCTCCCCACCCCGGCCCACCGTAACCCTCCCCAACCCAACCCAACCCAACCCAACCCAACCCTCCCCAACCCAACCCAACCCAACCCAACCCAACCCAACCCAACCCAACCCAACCCAACCCAACCCAACCCAACCCAACCCAACCCAACCCAACCCAACCCAACCCAACCCAACCCAACCCAACCCAACCCAACCCAACCCAACCCAACCCAACCCAACCCAACCCAACCCAACCCAACCCAACCCAACCCAACCCAACCCAACCCAACCCAACCCAACCCAACCCAACCCAACCCAACCCAACCCAACCCAACCCAACCCAACCCAACCCAACCCAACCCAACCCAACCCAACCCAACCCAACCCAACCCAACCCAACCCAACCCACCCTAACCCACCCCACCCTGACCCACCCCACCCCAGCCCCTGTAACCCCACCCTCACCCCTTGTGAACAGCACCTCGTCACCTACAGTGCTGCAGCGGTCCCCAGTTCCACTGCCACCCGGGTAGGGCTGTGGGGTGCGGCTGCAGGCTGTGGTGCGCCCCTTGCAGCTAGAGGAGCGCATGGCTGTGCTGGCGGCTGCCATCAGCATCGACTACGACTTCTTTAGGCAAGCATGATGCTCCCCCCTCCCCCTCCCCCTCCCCCTCCCCCTCCCCCTCCCCCTCCCCCTCCCCCTCCCCCTCCCCCTCCCCCTCCCCCTCCCCCTCCCCCTCCCCCTCCCCCTCCCCCTCCCCCTCCCCCTCCCCCTCCCCCTCCCCCTCCCCCTCCCCCTCCCCCTCCCCCTCCCCCTCCCCCTCCCCCTCCCCCTCCCCCTCCCCCTCCCCCTCCCCCTCCCCCTCCCCCTCCCCCTCCCCCTCCCCCTCCCCCTCCCCCTCCCCCTCCCCCTCCCCCTCCCCCTCCCCCTCCCCCTCCCCCTCCCCCTCCCCCTCCCCCTCCCCCTCCCCCTCCCCCTCCCCCTCCCCCTCCCCCTCTGTACGGTACCCTGTTTGTCAGACTACTCGCCCCTCACCCGCTCCCTTGCCTACCCGCCTGCCCCCTGCAGCCAGCACTCCCACACCAGTGGCTGGTTGACCCCCCCGCTGATCATGTTCCCTGGAGGTGGTGGGGGGGGAGCAGCAGTGCCAGATGAGGCGGGGGGGGCACCACCAGCAGTGCCTGGCGGTGACCCGGGGGCTGCTGGGGGGCTGGCGGGTGCAGCTAGTGCAGGTGGGTCAAGAAAGGCGGGTGGGGAAAGGGAGGGGTGGGGTGGGGGGCGCCTTGTGGCGGTGGTAGTGGTGGTAGATAGGGCAGGTGGGTGAAGCAAGGCATCTGGGGTGAGGGTGGGGTGGGGTGGATGCGGGTGCGCTTTGTTGTGGTGGTGGACAGGTCAAGGTAAGTGGGGCTGGGCAGGGGAGGGTGGGGTGGGGTGGGGTGGGGTGGGGTGGGGTGGGGTGGGGTGGGGTGGGGCTTGGCCCTATTGTGGTCGTGGGTGCATGGGCAGAGCAGAAGGGTTGGGGGGAGAGAAAGGCAAGTGTGGTATGGTGGGGCGAAGAAGGGAATTAAGAGGCTTCCCGAGGAGGAGGGCTAGGGGGAGGGCCAGGGGGAGCCAACCTGGGATCCCAGGGGGATAGGTAGGGTAGGAGCACGAGACGGGAAAGCAGGGTCCCCACGCAGAGTGGGTGCGGCTGTGTTGGAAATCTTGCTGCCCTGCCATAGACCGTGTTGCCAGTTTTCACGCCCATGTTGCTGACAGTCAAGGCCAAGCACAGCCATACCAGGCTGACGGTGACAACAGTGTGAACCCACCATCACCTTCCATCCCATTCCTGGGTTTCTTTCACATGCTCACTGCAGCTCCCTATTGCCTCCCTCCCTCTTTTCACAACCCTACACCCCTGCACCCTCCTCTTCCTGCTGCCAACCCACCCAGCCAGCCCACCCGCCGCCCTCCTGCCCCTCACAGGGGGGGCCAGTAGCGGGGCCAGCGCCGCCATGCCAGAGGTGGGCAGCGCGGGTGTGGGTGGTGGTCAGCCGCCTCCCTCCCCCAGTGGCGGCAGCAACGAGATGAACCTGGGAGGGGATGAGTTCACCCCACCCCCTGATGCCGCCGGGCCTGGAGGCTGGGGGGCGGCAGGGGGGGAGGAGATGAAGTGGGACCTGCCGTCAAGTGGGGATGGCGGTGGTGAGGGGGGCGGGGCAAGCGGCATACTGGCAACTCTGTGGGCGCTCCTGGGGGGCGGGGACTGAGGGAGTGAGGTGATTAAAAGGAGGGGAATAAAAAGTGAAAAGTGAGGTAGTGAGAGAGGAGGAGTTGTGGACCTATGGAGGGATGTATGCATGGGTTGCGGGGGTTCGATCAGGCGAGTGCGGGGTGGGCGGGGGCAGGGGGAGGGCTGAGAGGAGAAGGGGGTGCAATGCCGATATGCAGAAAAGGACGGGCAGGCTGCGCAGTCACGCTCATGGCTGTGATGAGTCCGAGCATTCAAAGGAACGCAAACCAGCACTAAGCCAGTAGGTGGACGGCAGCAGTGCGTGAAAGAGTCCTACTCACAGTTTACAGGGAGCCGAATTCTACGAAACCAGGCTTTCAAATTGTGCCATGCTTGTCCAGGTTCAGATTTTGGAGCGGCAGCTACGGCCGGTGCTGGTCGCTGCAATGCACAGCTCTACATCGCTGCTAGCGCGTTGCGCCAACCTCCAGCCTCGCTTGTCGAACCTCTGTTGTCAAAGGCTGCCTTGTCGCAATCGTACGTCGCTTCGCGTTAGCATAGAACAAGACAAAAATGGCGAGCAGTTGGACCGGCTGTTGGGCGAGCTAGCTCAGCTCCGCATACTGGAAGCCACTAAGCCAAATGTAGGTGATGAGGAAGACGAGGATGAGTACGAGGACGAGCATCATGGAGATGAGCCGGGAGGCCCGTGGCGCCAGGAGCAAGGACGACAGCAGCAGCAGCAGCAGCAAAGGCACAACCTCAGCAGCAGCAACAGCACCATCAAGAACAGCAAGCAACCAGGGCTTCAGCAAGTGCAGCAATGGCGAGCGCAGCAACCCCACAGGCAGCAGCAACGGCTGCCCATTCCAACATCATCCCAGCATCAGCAGCGGCAGCTACCTCAGCAGCAGCAATGGCAAAGGCAGGAGCAGCAGCAGCAATGGCAGGGGCAAGAACAGAAGCAACGGCAACAGAAATGGCAAGCAGTGCAGCAGGGACCACGTGTTCAAGTGTTGTCACCCTCCACAGTACAGCAGCCGTCCACCAACGAACCACCCATGCCTCCACCAGCCAAGGGCAAGGAGCAGTGGCAAGGCTCCAAGGAAAATGAATGACTGGTTGCCATGGCCAAGCAGCAGCTGCCCCATTGGGTGGCAACAGAGTTTCCCTCCACAGTACAGCAGCCGTCCACCAAGGGCAAGGAGAAGTGGCAATCATGGCCGGGCACTGAACCTGGTGCGCCCTCTCTTGTCGTGGCACAGCCCTTCATAGCATGACATTGTTGTTCTGGCAAACCATGTCGTGACGAGGGTGATGCCTGTCAGTGGCAAGCTGCCCCAACAGCTCCCCAGTAGGCTCAACTGCGCATGCCTCTGATGGTCAGGCCATAGGGTGAGGGGGCCATGAAGGTTCCTTGGGTGAGGGTGGCCAAGCAGCCTAAAGGCTGATGGCTAAGCGGTGTAAGCAGCATCATGACACCATGTCGAGAGAAGAGTGGCTAAATGCAGAGTGCCACACCTCGGACGGAGGTATAATCACCACCTAGATCCGGTCAAGCCGTAGTGCACAGGTCACCTCCCTTTCCGTGCTCTACACAGTAGTACACACAGCACAGCCGTGTCTTGCTTCTGGCGGCCTCGCAGCGCGTCCAACACGCCAGCAGCGAGTTGGCTTCCGACGCCTCTCCACCGCACTGTCATCTGAACATCTCCACAAGCATCACTAGCGGCCGCAGCCTCGCAAACAAAGCCACTTCATGGTGGTGCTCCACGCATTTGCCACTACCTCAACAGCTGGACTGAGCGATCACCACGTCAGACTGTGCCCAGCGCCGACACCACCACAAAGGCCGCGCCCTGCACCGCATCACGGTAGTAGCCGGCGCGCAGGGGGTCCAGCGTTATTAACCGGGTGTATGCAGCCCGGGCTTCCTCCGCGACGACCTCTGGGTCGCGCCCGCCGCACAAGCCAAGACGCGACTGCAGCCGCTCAAGCACAGAAGCGAGGTAGCAAACGTGCCGTGGAAAGCCAGCACGACATGCACGTATCTGCTTTGCTGTTTTGATAAGTACACGGCACGATGTGGTTCACACCGAGTGTCGGTGATGGCGCCGTCGCTGTTGCTGGGCTGATGTCAGCGTCATGCACAGCATTGCGTAGTCTCAGGTCCACGCAGCTCATCACTTGAATTTCACACCTTGCAGCCAGTGATGCAAGCACGCACCTGAGCCTCCTTAAGCCGGGCCAGGGTGAGGAGCGGCCACTTTGCGTCAGGGTCTGCGGCCACATGGTCCACCTCCATGCGCTCCACCTCCCGGCACAGCACCTGCGTTACAACATACAGGGTGGGAGGTCAGCCAGGGGCAGTTGGACGTTGTGTCTCTGCCTTCCTCCCTTGTGTCTCTGCCTTGTGTTTCTCCCTTGTGTCTCTGCCTTCCTCCCTGCATGATGCTTTCTTGAAAGGGAGGGAGGTGGCCTGCTGCAAGCTCCCACAGCCTGTCAGAGCCCCCTGCAGCTGCTCTGCTGCCGCCTGCTGAAACTAGTCAACTAGCTACAACACCCGCCTCCATTGCATCCCCACTCAGGACCCCAGCCTCACGGAGCTGCAGCTGCTCTCCTGCCGCCCCTCAACAACACAGCTAACACATCTCCCCTGCATCCCAGCACATCATCCCATGCCTATTAACGTATGGGTGGTGGCCTGCTGCTGCTGCTGCTGCTGCTGCTGCTGCTGCTGCTGCTGCTGCTGCTGCTGCTGCTGCTCCCTGCATCATACAACCGCCTGCAGCTGCTCACCTCAAGCCTCCTACAACGACAAGCCCCATGCATCCACCCATCCACCCATACATAACCCATCCACCCATACATCACCTATACACCCACCCATACACCCATGCAGGCTTCCCCACAAACAGCGAGGCGCATCTGCCTCCCTTGCATCCCCGCAAAAGATCCCAGACTCCTGGCGGCCACACCCACATCACACTCTCACACGGTGGAGTAGGAGGATGAGGCCGCATGGCAGCGGGGTGGGTGCTGCGCTGCTCAGCTCAAGGTGCTCAGCACAAAGCGGTGCGTGGTGGTGGGCAGAGCAGGAGGTGGGTGCAGCATGATAGATGAAGCCATGCAAGCGCTAGTCCAAACACCGGCAGGGAAAAAACAGAATTAAGGAAATGGGGTGCGGCAGAGCAGGAGGTGCTGAGTGCGGGTGCTGTGCAGCTGTTGTACCAGCAGGGCAGAACAGAACAAACCAGGGCTGTGCTGCCCCTCATGCATGCCTGCGCCAAGCCCAGCGTAAAGTTCCCTCGTCTTGGCCCAGGGCTGGCAAGCAGTTTCAAGCAAGCAAACTGTTGCTGTCCTCCAAGCACGCCTGCAGCAGGGCGGGAGTCCAACTGCCTACCCCAGCCCCCACCCACCGCCTCAACAGCGGCCCGGGCCCCCTCCACCTCCTCGCTGCTGCGCCCCGCCGGCTCAGTATGAGCCAGGCTGTTGCCTACATCTCTCTCTTTCATCAACTACGTAGTTGTTGTAGAGAGAGATATGCA
>JASKMD010000204.1:75000-145979 GCA_030144725.1 Haematococcus lacustris | reverse complement strand
GGGTCAGCGGTCAGGGGGTCAGGGTCAGAGGAAGGGGAAGGGGAAGGGGGGCGACCTGGTAAGGGGGCAGGCTGGGGTGGTCATGTCCGCTGGGGGTGGGGTGGGCGTGCTGATGATGGGCAGCTGGGGGAGGGTGGATGTGAAGTGAAGGGGGAGGGGGGAGGCGGGAGGGGCTGGGCGGTGAAAAGGGGGTACCAGTGTGTAGGGGCAGGGCAGCATTGGGTTGGTTTGGTTTGGGGAGGGGGGCTGCTATGCAGGCAGGGAGGAGGGGGGGGTGGAAGGAGGGTGGTCAGCCATCTGACCTCTGTCTTGTGTCCAGTGATGACGGCAGAGCCCAGGGCTGACCTGGTGGCCTGCTGCTCCGCCCTCAGCCGGCTGGCCTCCTCACCCATCTGCACAGCAGGCCCACCACCACCACCACCATCACCACCATATGCACCATCGCCACCACCACCACCATTAGCACCTCACCCCTGCATGTATCCTTGCCCCTGCCCCTGCCCCTGCCCCTGCCCCCTGCCCCTGCCCCCTGCCCCTGCCCCTGCCCCTGCCCCTGCCCCTGCCCCTGCCCCTGCCCCTGCCCCTGCCCCTGCCCCTGCCCCTGCCCCTGGCCTTGCCCCTGGCCTTGCCCCTGCCCCTGCCACACACCACACCACAGCAGGCACACCACCACCATCACCACCATCACCACTGCCATCACCACCGTCACCACCATCACCACCATCACCGCCACCATCATCATCATCATCACCACCACCACCACCGTCACTGCCTTCACCACTTTAGCCCCCCACGCTGGTGGTGACTGCCATGACCAGCATACCGCACAGAGCATGTGCAGGGGTAGCAGGGTCAGGGGGGCGGGCAAGGGGGTACAGGTGGGAGGCACAAGCACACCTGCATGGAGCCGCTGCAGTCCCGACCCCCAACCTCCCACCCCCTACACCATTAGCACCTCACCCCTGCATGTATCCCTGCCCCTGCCCCTGCCCCTGCCCCTGCCCCTTCCCTTCCCCCTGGCCTTGCCCCTGCCCACCTTTTGAGCCAGGGCGCGTTCCCGCTGCAGCCGCTCCTCCACGCTGGCCAGCTGCTGGGCCACAGCCTCAGCCTCTGCCTGGGCCGCGAACCGGGCGGCGCGCTCAGCCTCAGTGGCCTGCTGCGCTGCTGTGGCCTCAGACCTGCAGGAGGTGGGGTGGGGGGGCAGAGTGGGGGAGGGGGAGGGGGAGGGGGGAGGGGGAGGGGGGAGGGGGAGGGGGGAGGGGGGAGGGGGAGGGGGGAGGGGGGAGGGGGAGGGGGAGGGGGAGGGGGAGGGGGAGGGGGAGGGGGAGGGGGGAGGGGGGGGAGGGGGAGGGGGGATGGAGGCCTCACCGCATTGCTGCCGCTAGCTTCTGCTCAGCTTCCAGGGCAACCTGAGTCAGGCCACTGGCCCGCTGGAGGGCCTCTCGTTCCCTGCGCTCCGTGTCCACCTGCAGCCAAGGCAGCGCCTAGCCCCTGCTTGCACACACCACCCCCCCCCCCCTACCCGCCCCCCAGGCTGCCCCTGCTGCAATGGCTGCAGTTTATGCCGGCTGCCCCTGCTGCCTGCCTCAGGCTGCCCCTGCTGCCTGCCTCAGGCTGCCCCCTGCTGCCTGCCTCAGGCTGCCCCTGCTGCCTGCCTCAGGCTGCCCCTGCTGCCCCTGCTGCCTGCCCCGCCCTGCCTGCCCTGAGCCAGTGCAAACTTACCAGCCTGGCTGAGGTCTCTGTGGCAGCGGCCATGTCCTTGCGTAGCCGTGCCACCAGCTGCTGCTCAGCTTCCAAGGAAGCTTGCACCTGGACACAGCACAGCAGGGCAGGAGGATGCAGGACAGGAGCAGGGCAGCCAGCGCTGGTGATGAGAGAGTGGAGGTCAGTGCCCTGGTAGCGGTGTCTGAGCAGCTTCTCCCACGCTGCTGATCCGCCCCAGCCATGGAGGGGAGAGAGGGGGCGCAGCAGGTAGGCGGCAGAGCCTCCCCCTACCTCCCCCCCTCCTCCCCCCTCACCCCCCACCTGCCCGCTGCCAGCCTGCCATGGAGGGGAGAGAGGGGGCTGTGGCAGGAGCAGGGCCATGAGGGGGAGGATGGAGGGGGAGGAGCAGGGCAGCCAGTGCGGGTGATGAGAGAGTGGAGGCCAGGGCAGTGACAGCGGTGGATGAGTGAGCGCTGGAGAGGGGCAGGCAGGGGGACAGAGGGAGCCCAGCAGTGAGCCAGAGGGGGGCAGGGGGCAGAGAGGGGTCTACTAGGGGGGGCCAAGGGGGAGAACATGGCCGCTGGGTGCCTTTGGGCGGCTGTGCGGGGGGGCTGGGCAGGGGGGCAGCTAGGTCAGCTATACACTGCTCCCGTCCCTGCTCTACACACCAGACACCAGCTTCACGGCCTCCACCTACCTACCTGCCCCTGACCCTGCTCATCACTCCCTCCACCTGCCCGACCCCTCCACCTGCCCGACCCTCATCACTGTGCAGGGGTTAAGCCTGGGGAGCAGGGGCAGCTAGTCCAGCCCTACACTGCTCACCCCCCTGCACCTCACCACACCAGACACCAGCTCCACCTACCTACCTGCTCCTACACCTGCCCCACCCCCCTACACCTGCCCCACCCCCCTACACCTGCCCCACCCCCCTACACCTGCCCCACCCCCCTACACCTGCCCCACCCCCCTACACCTGCCCCACCCCCCCTACACCTGCCCCACCCCCCTACACCTGCCCCACCCCCCTACACCTGCCCCACCCCCCTACACCTGCCCCACCCCCCTACACCTGCCCCACCCCCCTACACCTGCCCCCACCCCCCTACACCTGCCCCACCCCCCTACACCTGCCCCACCCCTACACCTGCCCCACCCCCTCACCTGTTGGGCCTGGGCAGCTAGCTCAGTGACTGCCTGCCGCTCAGCCACCAGCGCCGCCCCCATCTCTTTTTCCTTGCTCTGCCACACACCAGATGCATGCACAACGCAGTAGTGTGGAGTAAGTGTGAGAGGGACTGAGAGGTGTGAGGCCCAGAGCAGTGTGATAACATGATCAGGAGCCTGTGCCTAGGCTGGTCGTGATTTTTGCAAAGGTCACATTTGAGCGTGGTGTGAGGGTGGTGTGAGGGTGGTGTGAGGGTGGTGTGAGCGTGGTGTGAAGGTGGTGTGAGGAGATTCGAGTGTGGTACTCAGGGACTTGTCCCCTACAGCTGCAGTGCCCACCTCCTTGGACTGGCGCAGCAGCAGCACATAACCGGCCAGGCCGCCCCCCCCCACGATGCCCAACACGTTAGCCAGCCCCATGGCAGCCCCTAGTGCCCCCTGCCCCTCCTCCTCCTCCTGCTGCTGCTGCTCCCCACCCTGCCCTGCTGCTGGTGTGGCGGCAGCTGCTGCGGCTGCCTGCTCACGCTGCAGCTGCTGCTGCTGTTGCAGCTGTGTGGCCAGCTCCTGCTCAAGAGCAGTCACCTGCACCGGGGTAGGCAGTCAGGGGGGGCAGGCAATGGGGCAGGCAGGAGGGCAGGCAGGAGAGCAGGCAATAGGGCAGGCAGGTGGACGGAAGGCAGCTGCTGTAGGGTGATCAGCAGGGCAAGGGGGCAACTGCGACCAAGAGGGTGGGTGTGGCAACGAAGGTGGGTGTGGCAGAGCGTGAGGTACTTGAGGCACTTGAGCTATGACCTCATCCTCAAGGCACTCGTCCACCTGGTCCTCATTGGACTCTGTCACCCGCCCCTACCTGCCCCAAAGCCTGACCCTGACCCTGACCCTGGCCCTGGCCCTGACCCTGACCCTGACCCTGGCCCTGACCCTGGCCCTGACCCTGACCCTGACCCTGACCCTGACCCTGACCCTGACCCTGACCCTGACCCTGACCCTGACCCTGACCCTGACCCTGACCCTGACCCTGACCCTGACCCTGACCCTCTGGCCTTAAGGCCCACCTTGCTGCGTGCCGCCTCCCGCTGCCCCTGCTCTGCCTGCAGCTGTGCTGCCAGCTGGTCAAGCTGCTGCTGCAGGGCCTCCGCCTCCTGGCTCTTGGCAAGGCTGCGGCTGCTGCCGGCCCCTGCTGCCTGCTGTGCTGCCTGCTGCTGGCGCTGCCGCTGTGCCTCCAGGTCAGCCTCCAGCTGGGCCACCTGGAGGGCAGGAAGGGGGAGGGGAGGGGAGGAGGGAGGGGAGGCAGGGAGGAGGGTGAGGAGGAGGGGGAGGGGAAGGGAGGAGGGAGGGGAGGCAGGGAGGAGGGTGAGGAGAAGGGGGAGGGGAGGAGGAGGGGTGGGAGGCTGGGGGGCAGGCTGGAAGGGAGGCTGGGGGGCAGGCTGGAAGGAAGATCTCCTGCCCCTGCCCCTGCCCCTCCACCCCCAGGTAGCCCACCTTGCTGCGTGCCGCCTCCCTCTGCTGCCGCTCTGCCTCCAGTTGTGCAGACAGCTGGTCAAGCTGCTGCTGCAGTGCCGTGGAACGGGCTGATGCAGCAGCATCGCTCGCCACACTGCTCCTTTCCTCTGACAGAGCCTGGGACAGCAGGAGTGACCACGAGAAGTGACAATGAGGAGTGACAATGAGGTGTGACAATGAGGTGTGACCATGAGGTGCGACCTGAGATGTGAGAAGCTGAGCATGGTGGGGGCATGGGGGAGCAGCGGTGAGGAGACATGAGGAGAAAAGACCTCCCTCCCTGACCCGGACAGCAGGAGTGACCATGAGGAGTGACCATGAGGAGTGACCATGAGGAGGGACCATGAGGAGGGACCATGAGGAGAGACTCAACAGGAAAGCAGGGGGTCTAGGAGCAGCCTGGGAGGGGGGAGAAGGGGGAGGGAGGACTGAGCGCATTGTGGGTCATTGGTGGTGCTGGGGAGGGGGGAGGGTTGGTGGCGGGCGGGGCCAGGGCATATGATCCAGTTTGCTGGCGCTCAGGGGAGGGGGAGGGGGAGGGGGTGGGGGAGGGGGAGGGGGTGGGGGTGGGGGAGGGGGGTGGAGGGGCCTTGGTGCTGGTGCCCAGGGTCCCGGCTGTGAGAGGTGGTCGTTAGGGTTAGGGTTAAGGTTGAGGGAGGGGTAGGGTCAGGGTCAGAGTCAGGGTTAGTGTTAGGCTGGTGGCAGTCAGGCCGAGCAGCACACACCAGCTGGAACAAGTCTCATGACACATGGCCCTGGTCCTAACCCTGACCTTGCCCCCTCATACTGGCATGGTGGCCACTTGAACAGGAAATGCTGGCTTCTATAGGTGGGGAGGGGGGAGAGGGAAAAGGAGGAGGAGGAAGAGGAGGAGCGGGAGGCCAGTAAGAGAAGAAAGCAGGGAGGGGGGGCTGGATGGGGGAAGAGAGGAGGCAAGGAAGAGGGGTGAAGGAGCTGTGCATACCTTGACGGAGGGGGAGTATGTCAGTTGGGGCAAAGGCTGGCCAGTGCGTTTACGGATGATGTCCGCCAGTTCCTGAGCCTGTAGCGCATGCATGCATGCATGCATGCAAGCATCTCTGACTGCTCAAACCCCATGGTGGCACTGCTTCCTTTGCATGACACAGGACATGAGCCCTGGCCCATCATGGCCCCTTCATATGCATGCCTGCTTGGCACTCCTGAACTCCTTGAGCACGCTGGTAAGGGGGGGCCAACCCTTGTGTGCCCGTGGCAAAGGTCGAAAGCGGCGCTGGTGCCACACGCTCGTGACACAAGTAGGTGGCTGGCTGCTTTTTTCGCGACTGTACCTCTGCCTGCTGCGTTTGCGACAAGCTGAGAGTGGGTTGCGCCCACGCCTGTCCCGACAGGCTCAACATTATCTGCAACGGTTGGGATACGTGACTGACGATAAGGCGGGCTCTGTCCTTGCTGGAATAAAACTTGCATCAGCTTACAACGGCGGAGGCAAAGGACGCCGTCCGCGACAAAGCTTGCTGGTGCTTACTGGGCTGCTGGGCGAAGCAGCGAAGATGCTGACGAGCGGCACGCAGCTGATAACAGCGTGCAGGCTGTGCTCGCGGCACTGGCGTGCGGCCACGGGGCATTGTTGACGAGCCCCGCATTGCGATGTGGATTGCCCTTTGTGCTGGTGTGCAATCCGATGGGATACACCGTCACGGACACGCTGACCTGGCCAAATGGGAAAAGTGAAGCCCCACATGGCTGTGTCACACACGGATATATAATAATCATGCAACACCAAATGCAGACCTTCTTTCAGGCGTTCCCAACATGGGGTTCGTAATCTTCATGCAACTGCGGCCCATCTACTCCATCATTTGATGTAACGTTTGCTGCGTCTGCTGCAATGCGATATTGCGCGTTTAATGTTCGACTGGAATTGCCATCGGAGTCCTTCGATGCGGGCAGCCACATGTGACCCCGGATGTGTCCCAATCAGAGACCGTGGTTAGCTACACTGGTAAGCTACGTCCTTGGCTATCCGTTAGCGATGCACGACATGTCGGTGGCGCACACCACCGAAGTCCGGCAAACATGGCTGCGCGAGCTTCTTGATGGTGCAGGCCGCTTGGCGAGGATGTGACAAAACACGAATCCGAGTGTGGCAGCGCTATATCGCTGTAATGGTGGGCGGCACAGTAGGGACTAGTCACCCCCTACAGCTATTATCCGCTTTATGTTTTGCACCATTGAACAAACAGCCTGGCCTCACTCGGATTTGTTATAGCATACTCAATGACGCGTCCGTGGCACTATGCAACTCAATCATTGGGTCTGTATGTGACAAGATTGACCCCTTACAAGGTACACATGCTGATGGCTACAGGTGCACGAGGAGACGACCGAGCTTGGCTTACAACTTCGCCACGTGGCCCCCACCAACACAACTTAACCCACCATCTCCCAACCTCGTCTACTCCGCCCAGCTCCCAGTAGCCCCTCCTCCCAGCAGCCCAGCCTGCCATCAGCCTCCTCCCTTCTACCTCTCCTTTCCTCGCCTCCCACCTCTCCCCTACCTCTCCTTTACCCGCCTTCCCTACCTCAGCCTACCTCAGCCTACCTTCACCTACCTCCCCTACCCTCTACCTCCCCTACCTCCCCTACATCACCCCTACCTCCCCTACCTCCCCTACCTCCCCTACCTCCCCTACCTCAGCCTCCCCTACCTCAGCCTCATCCCCTACCTCCCCCACCCACTCTCCCCTACCTCTCCTTCACCCGTAGCCCCGCTCAGCAACTCACGCACCCCCTCTCATTCCCTAACCATGAAGAAGAGAATGAGCAAGGCGCATAGTGCCCAGCTCAATGCACTAAACAACTCGCCAAGGGCTGGCAATCGGCATTGCCCTAACAACATCAAGGCTGCAGCCAGTAGGGCACAAGCGACAAACCGTGACCTGCAGGCTGAGGTGCAGCGTTGCTACGGGATGTGGAGCAGTCCCTTATGGGCACCGTGGATGGGTTGCAGGGCGACCTAGACGACCTGCAGGCAGCACACCAACGCCTGCAAGATGAGCATACGGCTTTGCAGCAGGTGGCATCCAGAACAGCAGCTACCAATCACTCCCTACGGGCTGCTCGACGCAGCCTCCAGTGTCAGGTGCATAACTGACATTCGTGCCATGGCTGTGAACGGCGACCCTGGCAGCCCCGCATTGCGCCTTCACCTCGAACAATATTACCTTGCCAGCCCCATCTCCAATGCCCCAGTGGAGTCCTTGTTGCGCCCCCTCAGCAGCAGCTGACACCTGCAGGCACCATCCCTGAGCTGGCTGTGCCTGCTGGTGCACCCCCTCAGCAGCAGCAGCAGCTGGCAGCGGCAAACACGTCACGTAAGCGTGAGGCACCTGCAGCTAACAAGTCGAGGGCAGCAAAGCAAGGTGAGACAACACCACGTACTGCACCTAGCACCTTGTTAAGCGGAGTAGAGCAGCCGGTAATGCACTTGCGCCAGCAGCAGCTCCAAATGCTAGTAGTGGTATCCAGTTGTCACGACTGCCGTCGTCGCGTCCACATGCCAAAAGCAAATCATGTTCCGACTGATGCTGCGCGTTGCAGGTGCCAGCAACAACGGTGTGGCGAAGCGTGCTAGTGTGGCGCGCCTCGCATGAGGCAAAATCGCATGAATTCAAATGTCGATCTTTGGGCAGGCACTGAGCACCGCTGAGAGCGAGATAGTTTTTGCTGCGTCGGCCATCTCGTAGCTTTGAGTCTCCTCTGTTTAAAGCACTGTTTACATGTATTTTTGACTGAGTGGGTGCGGAGATACGGGCTTCCTATCACAGGGGGGTGGTTTTCAGGTAGTTGGGAACGCCTGACCTTCTTCGACAAGTCACATAGCAAGCACCAATTCCCATCCGAACCCTACAGCCCCCTTGTCCCTCACCCTCCATTTGAGCAGGACCAGTAGTGGCCACTAGCGGGAATACTAGGGACCACTAGTAGTGACCCGACTCAAATGGTGTATATGGGCTGTGTGGAGTATACCCAATGCACAGATACATGGTGCACAAGTGCCTACCACCTACATTATTGCCTGACCCGTTAGGGCTATAGTGTAGAGTTGGCATGAAAAACATGCGCTGATTGTAAGCTGATGACAGCTCAAATGGGGGGCACACACTACTGTGCCACAACAGGCTGCTGCTGCTGGGCCTTGGGTGGCTTGTCTCGCAGCCGCTTGTAGCCTTTCAGTTTCTTTGCCGGGCCCTTCTTTTGCTTGTCTCTGCCCTTCTGCTTCTTCTTAGCCATCACGCGAGGTGCATCAATACCACCAGCAACTTGGGTTTCCCGAAAGATTCATGGAGTGATGATCATCCCACCATGGTCCATGGCACAGCCATGTGCCTCCCACCCTC
Organism: Haematococcus lacustris; assembly: GCA_030144725.1. Taxonomy (NCBI): domain Eukaryota; kingdom Viridiplantae; phylum Chlorophyta; class Chlorophyceae; order Chlamydomonadales; family Haematococcaceae; genus Haematococcus; species Haematococcus lacustris. Next base: position 137,223 of record JASKMD010000204.1, on the reverse strand, counting down.
CAAGCTACAATTGGCGGCGGGAGAGGGTGGCAGAGGTACTGTAACCATCAAGGTACATCAATAGGCAATAATAAAATTATAAAACGCAAGCTGCCCACATCAAGGTACATCAATAGGCTAGAATAAAACGCAAGCTGCGACTTCATGCTTGCAGAGGCTACTGTCCAAGCTCCCCCTATCTGATGTGTGTGCCTATCTGGTGTGTGTGCAACTTCCACTCCAGTACATCGAGCTCCTACATTTCATGCCGGTGCACATAGTAGGACAGCGGATACGTAGCAATCACGCATGACCGACAGGAATACATACGCACGAGGACCATGGGTTCGAGGGCAGCTTTGAGAGGAGAGTCCGCGATGCCAGGCTTCTATTTTTGCGTGCACTTTCACAAGTCCTGCCATGGAGCAGTTCACTCAGTTTGTGACGACAGATAAAAACAATCATCAGAAGTTGCATGCTTTTCCTCCGAGCACCTGTGATGGCCATGGACCACCGCTATAAACCCTCACACCACGCCCTCCACCCTCCACCCCCATCCTCTGTCATTCCTCACCTTGAATAGCCCACTGCCTTCCACCAGCCCAGCCCCTTACCCCCCCCCCCTTCAACAACCAGGGCACCAGCAGTAGCAGTGTGCTGGTCTTGCATGGCCGCTCAGGAGCCCGCAGCAATGGCGGTGCCATCCTGCTTGATCCACGCCCCTCCCCGTGAGCACCTGCACAGGGGGCCAGCAGGGTGTCAGTACAGGGTCAGCAGGGTGTCAGTACAGGGTCAGCAGGGTGTCAGTACAGGGTCAGCAGGGTGTCAGTACAGGGTCAGCAGGGTGTCAGTACAGGGTCAGCAGGGTGTCAGTACAGGGTCAGCAGGGTGTCAGTACAGGGTCAGCAGGGTGTCAGTACAGGGTCAGCATGGTGTCAGTACAGGGTCAGCAGGGTGTCAGTACAGGGTCAGCAGGGTGTCAGTACAGGGTCAGCAGGGTGTCAGTACAGGGTCAGCACGGTGTCAGTACAGGGTCAGCAGGGTGTCAGTACAGGGTCAGCAGGGTGTCAGTACAGGGTCAGCAGGGTGTCAGTACAGGGTCAGCAGGGTGTCAGTTCAGGGTCAGCAGGGTGTCAGTACAGGGTCAGCAGGGTGTCAGTACAGGGTCAGCAGGGTGTCAGTACAGGGTCAGCAGGGTGTCAGTACAGGGTCAGCAGGGTGTCAGTACAGGGTCAGCAGGGTGTCAGTACAGGGTCAGCAGGGTGTCAGTACAGGGTCAGCAGGGTGTCAGTACAGGGTCAGCAGGGTGTCAGTACAGGGTCAGCAGGGTGTCAGTACAGGGTCAGCAGGGTGTCAGTACAGGGTCAGCAGGGTGCTTGTGGTCAATTTCCAATCTCGCTGAGCTGCATGTTGCTCTACAGAAAAGGGCACTGCTGAGTTGGCCCTCGGCGCCCCTGCAGCTGAAGAGCCCAGAAGGGCGCCAAGCAGAATGACCTTGGCCAGGAGGGTTGCCTGCCAGGTGATGTGAGGTCAGTCAGCTGGGCGGGGTGGTGTTGGGCAAGAAGCGTGAGAAGAGTAACACCCAGCCGTGCATGTCCAGACCAGCGCGGCGCCAAGGCTGCGTTGCCTACATGTCCCACTGCCTGCTGGCCAGCCCTTCCCTGCAGCTGGAGGCACAGCTGGGCCACTCACCCATGAGCTGCCCCTCCCCTCCCCTCCCCCTCACCACGCCTCCTCCCCCCTCCCCACGCCTCTCCTCACCCCCACGCCCCTCCCCCCACGCCTCCTGCCCCCCCACCTGGGTTGCCCACTGCCTTGGCGGCCCAACTTGCATCTGGTGGCGCGCACCACAGAGCTGTCCCCCGTGACCTCCGCCACGCCTGCAGGCAAGTGTGTCAGTGGCTGCGGGCGCTGGAGGCGCTGCTGGAGGAGGCACTGGTGTGCTGCTGTGGGAGTAAGTGAGTAGGGCGCAGCGGCCATGACCCTGATCCCAAGCTGCCACAGGGCAGGCCAAGACCAGATCAGAGCAGTGCAGTGCAAATCAAGCCCAGACCAGACCCGAGCAGACCAGATCAGAGCAGACCTGGCCCTGTCGAACCTAACCCAACCAGGCGAGGCCAGGCCCGCCCATGCCAGACCAGGGCAGAGCGCTCTGACCATGTAGCAGGTTGGGCGGGCTTTCAGGCAGCTAAGTGAGGTTGCAGGCAGGCAGGCCTGCCCAATTCACCGGGCACAGCTTTGAGCAGGTTGGATGGGCATGCATGCATGCAGGTAGGCAGACAGGCAGGCCTTGCCAACTCACCGGGCACAGCCGGTGCGAAGGAGGGCAGCATGCCTGGTCGAGGGGGTGGTGGCAGCGGGAGCGTGGGCCTGCCCTCCGCCTCCAGGCCTTGCAGCGTGCAGCCCTGCAGCTGCGCCTGCCCACCTCGCTCCACCAGCAACCCCAGCAGCCGGCCACACAGCACCCCGCCTGATGCCGAGAAGCTGGCGCCTCCTGGGGCAGCAGCCAGGTGAGGTTGCTCTGACTTGAACTGTTTCTCAAGCTTCCTCAAGCCAGTGCCATCAAGCCCAACCTATGGCTCTTCACAACCAGCCTTGGGCCCGCATACAAGGCAGCACCTCCACTCCGTCCTCAACCCTATGTTTGCTGACCCCAGTAACCCGCCCAGTGACCCCAGTGACCGCCCTCAAGCCTGTGTTTGCTGACCCCAGTGACCGCCCAGTGGCCAGGACCTGGTGGCCAATCTGCAGGAGCTGGGCAGCAACAGAAAGAAAGAAGCGGAGTTTGTCCCCACGACTTCGCCCCTTTACCTCAGAGCACATTACAAAGTCTGCTTGGCTGGGCAGCAGCAAGCTACACCTACCACACTATCAGCACAAACACTCCATGCAGCCAGCGGTCAGCATGGGGCGGCACTTTCTCGACGCAGGCAAGTGATGGTAGCGCACAGATTCTAGGCTGCCCTGACCCTGCCATCCTGACCTGACCCTCCTGACCCTGGCCCAGACCCTGGCCCAGACTCCTGACCCTGGCCCTGCTGCCCTGACCCTCCTGACCATAGCTCAGACCCTGACCTGACCCTGGCCCAGACCCTGACCTGACCCTGGCCCAGACCCTGACCTGACCCTGGCCCAGACCCTGGCCCAGACCCTGACCCGACCCTGACCCTGGCCCAGACCCTGACCTGACCCTGGCCCAGACCCTGGCCCAGACCCTGACCTGACCCTCATGGCCTTGCCCTCGTGCCCTTGTTTACATGCAGAGCGGCTTGTGAAGCTGTGCACAGCAACTTGCCAATTTCTTTGCTACAAGTGGCATCACTTCTCTACTACTGCGTCTAAAACGAGTTATGTGCATATCATTGTAGACAGCCCCGGCCTGGCTAGGCTGGAGCAGCTGGGAGGCGCAGCTGTTCATCAAGCAGCAGCACTGAGGCGGCAGCAGGGGGCCTGTCAGAGCAAGGGCAGGGCTGCTGGTGCCGAGGGGAGCGGCGAGGCCACGTTGAGGGGGCAGGGGGGAGGGCTGCTGGGCCAGTCAGCAGAGGGGGTGGCAGAGCCTCAGGGCAGTCCCTAGCTGCCAGGCTGGGCAGCAAGTATGCTTGGCAAGTATCATAGAGGCCAGGGGGTCACAGGGGTCTCGGGCAATGGTGTAGGTGGTAGGCGCCCAAGCCAAGTAATACGCATTCTACAAGGTGTAGGTGTGTGTAGGTGGTGGCGGGGCGTAAGTGGCGTCCCCCCCATCCACCCCGGACTCTAGCTTCGCCCACCGTCAGGATGAACACCACACCACACAGACACCGCTAGCCCTGCTGCGTTGTACAGACGCGAAGTGAAGTGAGTGAACCTTGGACACCGCCAACTTTCACCGACCCGCACCGGCACGGCGCTCGATCGCCAGGACAGCCGCGACATTCCCTGACACGACTCTTACCTGACACCGACACCGCCGCCACGTCAGCGCCGGATACTTCGCAGTTCAGCAGCTCCACGCACGCGCCTTTGCCCGCCAGCACCCCGAAGTTCGTGTCGCCGTGCACCCCGCAGCCATCTAGCATAACCGTGCTCGCACTCCCAAAAGCAGCGAGGCTTGCAACCGCACTGCCGCGCACCTGCACGGCGCACGATATTGGTGTGCTGAACGCCCCTAAAATTGACCCCAACGCTAGCTCAGTACTGCTGGGTTCCCGCACGGCGCGCAACGCCGGTGCAAGGCGCACCCTCCCAGCAGTCGCGCTACGCGACGAAGTACAGGATGAAGCGCGGCAACCCCATCTCTATTGCCCCACACCGCGAGAAAAGCACTAGATGTGGGAAGTAGGAGCAGTCTGTTGCCCAAGGCCAAGCGGTGGGCTGTGGCTCATCGTGCACCTGCCGAGCCTCCTTGCCTTTCATATCTCCCGTACGCCAGGGTGGCTGGGAACGCAACACACGAGTCGGGGCTCCGCGGCTGCGCTGTGCATATCACCTGCTGGAAAAGCTGTGCGACACGAGGGCTTGCAAGGCTGTGTGTGACGCACCTCGCACGACCGAACCTCCAGCCACGAGCCGCTTCCGTCACCACCGCCGGTATGCACTTCGACGCCCCACCGCTGATGGCTGCGGTTGCTCCGCGCCCGCCTGGTCGCGCCAGGAGTTGCCAAGCCAGCTTCCTCGATAGCTCCACTAACATCAGGACCCTTGTAGCCCTGAGGGTCACACCCATTCACACTCTGCCCCCCGGCTGCATTGTGCCCCTGTTGCGGCAGCCCCTCCCTGCTGGGTCCGAGCTGCTGCTCCTGGCGCTGCTGCCCAGGGAGGTAAGGGGCCTGGGTTGACCCAGCAGGCGGCCCAGTGACCATCACCCCTCCCTGCAGCAGGCTGCGGCGCCGCACGCTGCCCCTGCCCCCAGCCAGCTTCAGGGCGCAGCTGCCCAGCGAGGGCGCCGCGAACACCCTGCTGGCCACCACCTGCACCTGACCCCCGCGGGTGACCAGCAGTGTGCTGCAGGGAGTGGGGGACCTGGGGCAGCAGGGGCGGCCAGCAGATGTGGAGGCAGGGAGGGACAGGGCAGGGCAGGGGCAGGGAGGGCAGGGTGAGGGAAGGCCAGGGATAGGGAGGGCCAGGGTAGGGAGGGGTTAGCGGGAAGGGCAGGAGGGGTTAGCGGTGAGTAGCAGGCACTCTGCATGAAGAGAGGGCTGCCTGTAAGCTGCAGTAGGTCGGTGGCACTGTGGACACCCAGCATTGACTTCGGAAGGTGAGGGAAGCTGGGGTCATAGGTCAGGCAGAGCCTGCTGGACAAGGTGACAGGGGGTTCTGGCTATGCGCTCACTCGCATTCCAGAATGCAGTCCTCCAGCTGGCAGCTGGCGCCGTTGGTGATGTGCATGAGGGCAGTATCATTTGTGGCCAGGAAAGCTTGGCCAGTTCCACTTATTGTCACCTGGACAAAAGAGGCACGAAGTAGCACATGCAATCATCCAGGCACACAAACACACTCTTCATTTGATAGAAGCAGGGTGAACAGTTGGAATAAGAATGGACTAGTCGGCAGAGCATGGACACATGCCACAGACATGTCGACCTTACATTCTTAAACAGGACATTGCGTGCTTGGACGACAAGCACGCAGCTTCCCAAGTCAATGGAGCCGTTTGATATCTCGAGCCCATCGTGCTCTCGCCCGATGATTAGCGCTTTCTGGGAGGTGGCCAGCGTTCCGCAACTCAGTGTTGTGCGAAGGCCACGGACCGTACTGTTGTTTAGATTATGGTATCCGATGTCTATGGCCAAGTCCGTGGTAATGTTGTCTCTTAGTGCAGATACTAAATGCTGTAGAGTAGGGAGCTCTAAAGTTAAGGTGTTCTGCTGCAGCTGGACACGAGGCATTTGTCGCTTACTGGTACCTTGCTGGTGTCGCTTGCTGGTGCATGCACGGAGCTCATGATCATGGTAAATGCTGGTTCAGCTCTACCCAACAGCCCCACTACCCCCCATCGCGCTGTGCTGACACAGAAGGCTCAAACAAATTGCCCGGTAAGATGTTCAACCTTGCCCTTGCACTAGTAGGTGACCATTCTCCATTGGTTGCCCCCTGCAAGCATCATGCCGGGTCACAGTGTGTCCGCTGCTCCACTTGCATCAATGGCTAGCCCTCAATACACAATGGATTTTGACATTGGATGACAGGCAAAAGCTCATTATGCGAGAAGCAATATCAGTATAGCGAGGAGAATGATAACTTCATGAACAAGTAGAGCACTGGCCTCTTGATCTTTGAAGGAAGTGGTTTGTCTTGAGCAATGCTGCTTGAGTTATCTCTCCCGCATGGGCTGGGGCACAAAACAAACACAACGCATCACTTTCTACAGGGCAGGGCCTGCTGGGCTTCCGGCTTCCCTTCCCTTGCATCTTACCGTCTAATGCCGCTGCCCGCAGGTCAGCTTGGGAAGCTCTCATAAGTGCCGCCAGGGCCTCTGGGCATGCCTGATTGGTTCAACACCTCACCGTCAAACCCGTTTTCAGGCCCGAGGGCGACCATCCCCGTCGGAGCTCACAAGCGCAAAGGCGTGAAGCTAGGAAGGAGGAAAGGTAGGGTATACCCCTCGTAGGTGCCGGGCATCCTGCAGCATCTTCAACTTCCTATCTCCCTCCGCAGCCGACACAATGCCCAAGAGCAAGGCGCGCAATGACAGTGACGACTACGACAGCGATGCCCCCTTGTCACAGTCTTCAGATTCGGAAGACGAGGGTATAGAGGACTACAAAAAAGGTTAGCCGAGGGGAACAGCCATCTCATCCATCCCGGGGCCCTTCCCTGTGCAAGCCTCGGTGCCCTGCATGAACCACACAGGGGGTTACCACCCTGTCAACATTGGTGAGACGTACCACGCTGGCAAGTACACCGTGCTGCGCAAGCTTGGCTGGGGTCACTTCTCCACCGTGTGGCTAGTAATCAACAATGTGGATGGGGGCTATGGTGCTATGAAGGTGCGCAGCGCATGCTCACACAGCCATGCATGCCACCCTTGCCCATCCCCGCCCCAGCTCCAGCCTTGACGGCCCATCCTAGAGCTGCTGACTCTCCATGCGCTCATCTCCTTTCAGTGTTCTCAATGAGGTTGCTCAACGAGGGGGCACCAAAGCACTCCAAGTGTTCACCTTGATTGAAACTGTATGTACAATTGTATGTTTTTACATCACATTGCTCAAGTTGCTCAAAGGGTGTGGCACCAAGCCACTCCATGCGCTCGCGTTCATTCACTGTTTCAGCAGCTCTAGAATAGGGCCCCAAAACACCCCATGCGCTCGTGTCCATGCTGCTGCAGGTGCAGAAGAGTGCTAAGCACTACACTGAGGCAGCCTGTGACGAGATCACCCTGCTGACGCAGATCAAGGAAGGCGACCCCAGCAACAGCAAGCACTGTGTGCACCTGCTGGACCACTTCCAGCACACAGGGCCCAACGGCCGCCATGTCTGCATGGTGTTCGAGGTGTGGCTATAGCAGAAGCGGGGGGGAGGGGGGGCTGGAGCAGGAGCAGGGGGAGAGTTGGGGGCCAGGGCGGGGAGGGTGTGGCAGGTGGGGGAGGGGTTAGAGTTGGCACATGCCGCCAGGGATCTGGCACTGGGGGAGAGGGGGGAGGGGGTGCCAGGGAGTGTGGAGGAGGTGGACCAAGGAAGGAGCAGTGGAGTTAGGGGAGGGAGTGGCATGGATGTTGTGCGGGAAGGGCAAGATTAAGCCTGGTACTTTGCACCTGCATTCAAGCCTCATCCCACTGCTTGGCGGATGCCACCCGCCAGGGATCTGGCACTGGTGGCGAGAAAGCAGCAGCAGGTGCAGCAGGAACAGTAGCAGCAGCAAGGGGAGCAGCAGCAGGTGCAGCAGGAGCAGCAGCAGCAGGATGGCAGCTACAGGTTAGGGGCAGGGGCAGGGGCAATATACGTGTCAGCCATGGGTCAGCCATGTCAGCCAATGTTGAGCCATGACACTTTGTGCTATGAAATAGGAAAAAATGGCCAAAGGCCAAACGAAAAAACAACACTGTCATACCGGGGAACCACATGACCATAGGACCATGAGCAACCCCGGGGACCATAGGCAGCCAGTCTGTTCTTGGGTGCCTGTCAGCACTGACTCGATGAGTCATAGCTAACTCCTGGAGCAAAGCGGACCTCGCCAGCCGTGTCAGCTACGTCACTGCCTCAGCCTAGCCACCTGCTAGACTGAGTCTAGGCTCAAGCAAGGCAGGAGGCTGGCGGGGCAGGGGCAGAGCCAGGGCTGACTGCCAGGCCATCACTCACAGGGCACAGCCTGCGCTGGCCCTGTGCTGCAAACCCCCATGCACCCCCATGCACCACCATGCACCACCATGCACTCCACACAGTGCCTCCTAGACATGTGGGCAAGCAGCAGTACTGGCAGGGGGGTCAGTCGGTGAGCAGCAGCTGGGTGCTTTGCTAGCTGGTATCCATGCCTACTGATCTCCAGGCGCAGCAGCAGCAGCTGTAGGAATAAGGAGCTGGTGGAATGGCAGCAGGCCTGGTGTGATGGCAGCAGCAGGGGTGTGATGAGCCGCCGCAGCATGTCCACTCTTGGCACTGCATGTCACAGCCACAGTGCATGTGCAGGGTGCAGCAGGGCGCCCAGCAGGCCACCAGGAAGGCTGGCAGCGGCAGCAGCGGCAGCAGCGGCAGCAGCGGCGGCAGCGGCAGCAGCGGCAGCAGCGGCGGCAGCGGCGGCAGCGGCAGCAGCGGCGGCAGCGGCGGCAGCGGCGGCAGCGGCGGCGGCAGCGGCGACGGCAGCGACAGCGGCAGCGGCAGCAGCAGCGGCAGCAGCAGCGGCAGCAGCAGCGGCAGCAGCGACGGCAGCAGCGACAGCGGCGGCAGCGGCGGTGGCGGCGGCAGCGGCGGCAGCAGCGGATGTCCATGTGATTTGAGGGTGATTTGATGTCCATGTGATGTGAGGGCCTACATGTGATGTCCATGTGATGGCTGTGCTGCTGCTGTGTGTGTGGTCCAGGTGCTGGGTGACAACCTGCTGGCCCTGATCAAGATGTTTGACTACCGAGGCGTCCCCATCCCCATAGTGCGCAACCTGGCACGCCAGATGCTGGTGGGCCTGGACTACTTGCACAGGTCAGGGGGCCAGGGGCAGGGCGCAGTGGCAGGCAGGAAAGCAGGGGCGGGGCAGATCAGGGGGGCCAGGCTGGGCCCTACCTACCCTGACCCTACACCCTCACCCTGATCAAGGGTTGCAGCCAGCATGTGTATAGGCATGGGTAGCAATAGGGGCAGTAGCGGGGGCAGCAGCAGCAGGGAGAGGCAGCAGGGTGTGACAGGCGTCAGTGGGATCTAAAAAGGCTGGGGCCTACCTACTGTAGAGCATGGGAGCAGCATTTCCGGGTCTGAGCAGCAGTAGCAGCAGGTGAAGCGGCGTTGCGGCAGGGGAAGCAGCAGGGTGGGCAGCAGGGGCAGCAGCAACAGGCATCTCCCACGACATCCCTGACCCTGACCCTGACCCTGACCCTGGCCCCCACCCTGACCCTGGCCCTGGCCCCCACCCTGACCCTCACCCTGGCCCCCACCCTGACCCTGGCCAATACCTTGATGAAATCTCACTCCGACCCCACCCCTGCCCCTGCGCATTTAACCCCTGCCTCTGACCCCTGCTCCTGCGCTGCAACACCTCCCCCTCTCCCAGGGAATTACAAATCATCCACACCGACTTCAAGCCAGAGAACGTGATGCTGGTCAGGCCGCTGCGGCAGAGGGTCTGGGAGCTGCCCGGGCTGCCTGCCCACCACTGCCTGCCCCCCCCCCTGGCCCCCTCCCTGGGCCCCCCCACCGGCCCCAGCTCCCTCCCCCCCCCACCCCCTGTGTGCCCCAGCGCTGCTCACCCAGGCCCCAGCCAGACTGGACCTGGCACTGAGCGAGCGGCTGCTGCTGCACTGCTGAATCCCTTTGCCTCGGGGTCTGCCGCAGAGGGCCCTGCCCAGGCCCCTAGCGCTGCCCCACCCCCTAGCATCAACAAGAACCAGCGCAAGAAGGCCAAGCGCAGGGCTAAGAAAGAAGCTGCACGGGCGGGGGCGGGGGAGGGAGCAGGGGCAGCGGCAGCGGCTGGTGGAACTCAAGGCAGCGGTGCTGGTGGGGTGGGGGTGTCTGGCAGTGGGGAGGAGGAGGGAGAGGGGGAGGGGGAGGGGGAGGACATGATGTCAGACGATGACACAGAGGGCACCCCTGGACCCCCCCCCCCATCCTGCAGGCCACCAGGGTGGCGGCCACCCAGGGGCTGGCCTGCCCCCCCCGGCTGCTGCCACTGCTTCTGCCGACACTGAGGTCACGGCAGATCAGGCCCTGGGTGAGGCAATGTCAGTGGAGGTCAGCGCGCTGAGGGTGATGGAGCAGGGTACGCCGCCGCCGCCCTGCCAGCCGCCCGCGCTGGAGGGCAAGCCTGACCACGGGGCCCATGCCGGGGCCAGCCAGGGCGATGGGGAGGGGGGCTTGCTGGGTGGTGAGGCAGCCGCGGGGGGGAGGCAGCCTGAGCAGCCTGGGCAGGGGGGGGAGGCGGGGGGGGCTGCAGGGGCGGGTGCCCCTCTGTTGTCTATCCCTGGGCTCAGCTTTGAGGAGTTGGCCACGGTGGCCTGCAAGCTGGTGGACTTTGGCAACGCCTGCTGGACACACAAGCAGTTCACGGCAGACATACAGACCCGGCAGTATAGGTGAGGCCAGGCAGGAGGGGGGGGGGTGCAGGGGGGGGGTAGGTGGGGGTGCAGGGGGGGGGTAGGTGGGGGTGCAGGAGGGGGTAAGGTGGGGGTGCAGGAGGGGGCAAGGTGGGGAAGCTGGAGGGGGAGCTGAGCTTTGCCTCATGTGAAGGCAGCCATGCAGCCTCTGTAGCCACCGCTGCCATCTCATCCTGGGCTGCCTGCCTTTCTGCTCCCTCTCTCTCACACACAGCTGCGCCTGCCACACCCCCTGCCCCACCACATCGCCTGCGTCTGTCATCTTCTACCTTCTCGTCTTGTATCACTGCCCCACCTGCCCACCCCACCTCAGCTGTGTCCCAGCTACCCATTCATCACGTCGCCACCACCCATGCTACTAGCACTGCTGCAGCCCCCCTGTCCTGCCACTTCTCCAGCTCCAGTCACTCTCCGCTGCCTGCTGCTGCCCCTGCCACCCCTGCCCCTGCTACCCCTGCCCCTGCCACCCCTGCCCCTGCCACCCCTGCCCCTGCTACCCCTGCCCCTGCCCCTGCTGCCCCTGCTACCCCTGCCCCTGCTGCCCCTGCCACCCCTGCCCCTGCCACCCCTGCCCCTGCCACCCCTGCCCCTGCCACCCCTGCCCCTGCCACCCCTGCCCCTGCTACCCCTGCCCCTGCCACCCCTGCCCCTGCTACCCCTGCCCCTGCCACCCCTGCCCCTGCCACCCCTGCCCCTGCTACCCCTGCCCCTGCCCCTGCTGCCCCTGCTACCCCTGCCCCTGCCCCTGCTGCCCCTGCCACCCCTGCCCCTGCCACCCCTGCCACCCCTGCCCCTGCCACCCCTGCCCCTGCCACCCCTGCCACCCCTGCCCCTGCCACCCCTGCCCCTGCCACCCCTGCCCCTGCCACCCCTGCCCCTGCCACCCCTGCCCCTGCCCCTGCTGCTCCTGCCACCCCTGCCCCTGCCACCCCTGCCCCTGCCACCCCTGCCACCCCTGCCCCTGCCACCCCTGCCCCTGCCACCCCTGCCCCTGCCACCCCTGCCCCTGCCCCTGCTGCCCCTGCCACCCCTGCCCCTGCCACCCCTGCCCCTGCCACCCCTGCCACCCCTGCCCCTGCTACCCCTGCCCCTGCCCCTGCTGCCCCTGCCACCCCTGCCCCTGCCACCCCTGCCCCTGCCACCCCTGCCCCTGCCACCCCTGCCCCTGCTACCCCTGCCCCTGCCCCTGCTGCCCCTGCCACCCCTGCCCCTGCCACCCCTGCCCCTGCCACCCCTGCCCCTGCCACCCCTGCCCCTGCCACCCCTGCCCCTGCCACCCCTGCCCCTGCCACCCCTGCCCCTGCCACCCCTGCCACCCCTGCCCCTGCCACCCCTGCCCCTGCCACCCCTGCCCCTGCCACCCCTGCCCCTGCCACCCCTGCCCCTGCCACCCCTGCCCCTGCCACCCCTGCCCCTGCCACCCCTGCCCCTGCCACCCTTGCCCCTGCCACCCCTGCCCCTGCCACCCCTGCCCCTGCCACCCCTGCCCCTGCCACCCCTGCCCCTGCCACCCCTGCCCCTGCCACCCCTGCCCCTGCCCCTGCCACCCCTGCCCCTGCCACCCCTGCCCCTGCCACCCCTGCCCCTGCCACCCCTGCCCCTGCCACCCCTGCCCCTGCCACCCCTGCCCCTGCTGCCCCTGCCACCCCTGCCCCTGCCACCCCTGCCCCTGCCACCCCTGCCCCTGCCACCCTTGCCCCTGCCACCCCTGCCCCTGCCACCCCTGCCCCTGCCACCCCTGCCCCTGCCACCCCTGCCCCTGCCACCCCTGCCCCTGCCACCCCTGCCCCTGCCCCTGCTGCCCCTGCCACCCCTGCCCCTGCCACCCCTGCCCCTGCCACCCCTGCCCCTGCCACCCCTGCCCCTGCCACCCCTGCCCCTGCTGCCCCTGCCACCCCTGCCCCTGCCACCCCTGCCCCTGCCACCCCTGCCCCTGCTGCCCCTGCCACCCCTGCCCCTGCCACCCCTGCCCCTGCCACCCCTGCCCCTGCCCCTGCCACCCCTGCCCCTGCCCCTGCCACCCCTGCCCCTGCCCCTGCCACCCCTGCCCCTGCCACCCCTGCCCCTGCCACCCCTGCCCCTGCCACCCCTGCCCCTGCTACCCCTGCCCCTGCTGCCCCTGCCCCTGCCACCCCTGCCCCTGCCACCCCTGCCCCTGCCACCCCTGCCCCTGCCACCCCTGCCCCTGCCACCCCTGCCCCTGCCACCCCTGCCACCCCTGCCCCTGCCACCCCTGCCCCTGCCACCCCTGCCCCTGCCACCCCTGCCCCTGCCACCCCTGCCCCTGCTGCCCCTGCCACCCCTGCCCCTGCCACCCCTGCCCCTGCCACCCCTGCCCCTGCCACCCCTGCCCCTGCTACCCCTGCCCCTGCCCCTGCTGCCCCTGCCACCCCTGCCCCTGCCACCCCTGCCCCTGCCACCCCTGCCCCTGCCACCCCTGCCCCTGCCACCCCTGCCCCTGCCACCCCTGCCCCTGCCACCCCTGCCCCTGCCACCCCTGCCCCTGCCACCCCTGCCCCTGCCACCCCTGCCCCTGCCACCCCTGCCCCTGCCACCCTTGCCCCTGCCACCCCTGCCCCTGCCACCCCTGCCCCTGCCACCCCTGCCCCTGCCACCCCTGCCCCTGCCACCCCTGCCCCTGCCACCCCTGCCCCTGCCACCCCTGCCCCTGCCCCTGCTGCCCCTGCCACCCCTGCCCCTGCCACCCCTGCCCCTGCCACCCCTGCCCCTGCCACCCCTGCCCCTGCCACCCCTGCCCCTGCTGCCCCTGCCACCCCTGCCCCTGCCACCCCTGCCCCTGCCACCCCTGCCCCTGCTGCCCCTGCCACCCCTGCCCCTGCCACCCCTGCCCCTGCCACCCCTGCCCCTGCCCCTGCCACCCCTGCCCCTGCCCCTGCCACCCCTGCCCCTGCCACCCCTGCCCCTGCCACCCCTGCCCCTGCCACCCCTGCCCCTGCCACCCCTGCCCCTGCTACCCCTGCCCCTGCCCCTGCTGCCCCTGCCCCTGCCACCCCTGCCCCTGCCACCCCTGCCCCTGCCACCCCTGCCCCTGCCACCCCTGCCCCTGCCACCCCTGCCCCTGCCACCCCTGCCCCTGCCACCCCTGCCCCTGCCACCCCTGCCCCTGCCACCCCTGCCCCTGCCACCCCTGCCCCTGCCACCCCTGCCCCTGCCACCCCTGCCCCTGCTGCCCCTGCCACCCCTGCCCCTGCCACCCCTGCCCCTGCCACCCCTGCCCCTGCCACCCCTGCCCCTGCTACCCCTGCCCCTGCCCCTGCTGCCCCTGCCACCCCTGCCCCTGCCACCCCTGCCCCTGCCACCCCTGCCCCTGCCACCCCTGCCCCTGCCACCCCTGCCCCTGCCACCCCTGCCCCTGCCACCCCTGCCCCTGCCACCCCTGCCCCTGCCACCCCTGCCCCTGCCACCCCTGCCCCTGCCACCCCTGCCCCTGCCACCCCTGCCCCTGCCACCCCTGCCCCTGCCACCCCTGCCCCTGCCACCCTTGCCCCTGCCACCCCTGCCCCTGCCACCCCTGCCCCTGCCACCCCTGCCCCTGCCACCCCTGCCCCTGCCACCCCTGCCCCTGCCACCCCTGCCCCTGCCACCCCTGCCCCTGCCACCCCTGCCCCTGCTGCCCCTGCCACCCCTGCCCCTGCCACCCCTGCCCCTGCCACCCCTGCCCCTGCCACCCCTGCCCCTGCTGCCCCTGCCACCCCTGCCCCTGCCACCCCTGCCCCTGCCACCCCTGCCCCTGCCCCTGCCACCCCTGCCCCTGCCCCTGCCACCCCTGCCCCTGCCACCCCTGCCCCTGCCACCCCTGCCCCTGCCACCCCTGCCCCTGCCACCCCTGCCCCTGCTACCCCTGCCCCTGCTGCCCCTGCCCCTGCCACCCCTGCCCCTGCCACCCCTGCCCCTGCCACCCCTGCCCCTGCCACCCCTGCCCCTGCCACCCCTGCCCCTGCCACCCCTGCCACCCCTGCCCCTGCCACCCCTGCCCCTGCCACCCCTGCCCCTGCCACCCCTGCCCCTGCCACCCCTGCCCCTGCTGCCCCTGCCACCCCTGCCCCTGCCACCCCTGCCCCTGCCACCCCTGCCCCTGCCACCCCTGCCCCTGCTACCCCTGCCCCTGCCCCTGCTGCCCCTGCCACCCCTGCCCCTGCCACCCCTGCCCCTGCCACCCCTGCCCCTGCCACCCCTGCCCCTGCCACCCCTGCCCCTGCCACCCCTGCCCCTGCCACCCCTGCCCCTGCCACCCCTGCCCCTGCCACCCCTGCCCCTGCCACCCCTGCCCCTGCCACCCCTGCCCCTGCCACCCTTGCCCCTGCCACCCCTGCCCCTGCCACCCCTGCCCCTGCCACCCCTGCCCCTGCCACCCCTGCCCCTGCCACCCCTGCCCCTGCCACCCCTGCCCCTGCCACCCCTGCCCCTGCCCCTGCTGCCCCTGCCACCCCTGCCCCTGCCACCCCTGCCCCTGCCACCCCTGCCCCTGCCACCCCTGCCCCTGCCACCCCTGCCCCTGCTGCCCCTGCCACCCCTGCCCCTGCCACCCCTGCCCCTGCCACCCCTGCCCCTGCTGCCCCTGCCACCCCTGCCCCTGCCACCCCTGCCCCTGCCACCCCTGCCCCTGCCCCTGCCACCCCTGCCCCTGCCCCTGCCACCCCTGCCCCTGCCACCCCTGCCCCTGCCACCCCTGCCCCTGCCACCCCTGCCCCTGCCACCCCTGCCCCTGCTACCCCTGCCCCTGCCCCTGCTGCCCCTGCCCCTGCCACCCCTGCCCCTGCCACCCCTGCCCCTGCCACCCCTGCCCCTGCCACCCCTGCCCCTGCCACCCCTGCCCCTGCCACCCCTGCCCCTGCCACCCCTGCCCCTGCCACCCCTGCCCCTGCCACCCCTGCCCCTGCCACCCCTGCCCCTGCCACCCCTGCCCCTGCCACCCCTGCCCCTGCTGCCCCTGCCACCCCTGCCCCTGCCACCCCTGCCCCTGCCACCCCTGCCCCTGCCACCCCTGCCCCTGCTACCCCTGCCCCTGCCCCTGCTGCCCCTGCCACCCCTGCCCCTGCCACCCCTGCCCCTGCCACCCCTGCCCCTGCCACCCCTGCCCCTGCCACCCCTGCCCCTGCCACCCCTGCCCCTGCCACCCCTGCCCCTGCCACCCCTGCCCCTGCCACCCCTGCCCCTGCCACCCCTGCCCCTGCCACCCCTGCCCCTGCCACCCCTGCCCCTGCCACCCCTGCCCCTGCCACCCCTGCCCCTGCCACCCTTGCCCCTGCCACCCCTGCCCCTGCCACCCCTGCCCCTGCCACCCCTGCCCCTGCCACCCCTGCCCCTGCCACCCCTGCCCCTGCCACCCCTGCCCCTGCCACCCCTGCCCCTGCCACCCCTGCCCCTGCTGCCCCTGCCACCCCTGCCCCTGCCACCCCTGCCCCTGCCACCCCTGCCCCTGCCACCCTTGCCCCTGCCACCCCTGCCCCTGCCACCCCTGCCCCTGCCACCCCTGCCCCTGCCACCCCTGCCCCTGCCACCCCTGCCCCTGCCCCTGCTGCCCCTGCCACCCCTGCCCCTGCCACCCCTGCCCCTGCTGCCCCTGCCACCCCTGCCACCCCTGCCCCTGCCACCCCTGCCCCTGCCACCCCTGCCCCTGCTGCCCCTGCCACCCCTGCCCCTGCCACCCCTGCCCCTGCCCCTGCCACCCCTGCCCCTGCCCCTGCCACCCCTGCCCCTGCCACCCCTGCCCCTGCCACCCCTGCCCCTGCCACCCCTGCCCCTGCTACCCCTGCCCCTGCCCCTGCTGCCCCTGCCACCCCTGCCCCTGCCACCCCTGCCCCTGCCACCCCTGCCCCTGCCACCCCTGCCCCTGCCACCCCTGCCCCTGCCACCCCTGCCCCTGCCACCCCTGCCACCCCTGCCCCTGCCACCCCTGCCCCTGCCACCCCTGCCCCTGCCACCCCTGCCCCTGCCACCCCTGCCCCTGCCACCCCTGCCCCTACCACCCCTGCCCCTGCCCCTGCTGGCCCTTGTCCAGGTCCCCGGAGGTCATCCTGGGGGCGCGCTACTCCACCCCCTGCGACATGTGGTCCCTGGCCTGCATGCTGTTCGAGCTCATCACGGGCGACCTGCTGTTTGACCCGCGCTCGGGGGACGGCTGGGAGCGCGATGAGGACCACCTGGCCCAGTTCATGGAGCTGCTGGGGCGCATGCCACGCAAGGTGGGGGCCAGGAAGGGGGGCGGGGCGGGGGGGGGGGGCGGCTCTGGCCTGCGATGCCTTTTGATGCCCTTGTCCCCGGGGGGGAGCAAGGGGGTGAAGGGGGCGGGGAGTAGGGGGGTGAGGGGGCAGGGAGGCACCATGCATGTCCTGCCCCTATCAGCAGCAGCGGTGGCAGTGACGACAGCAGCAGCAGTGGCTGCTGCATCAGGGGGGGGGGAGAAAGAGAGGGGGCCTGTTAAGGGGCAAGGTGACGCCCCCAACAGGCATGGCCTACCCCTGTTGCACACCTGCCTAACCCGCCTGCCCGCCTTCCCACCCCACCCCCTCTACCCATGTGCCCCCTCACCTGCCTGCCCACTCTCTGCCTGCCTCCCTGCCGCCTGCACCCCTACCCGTGTGCCAGGTGTATGACAAGGGCAAGTACGCGCGCGAGTACTTCAACCGGCACGGCGAGCTGCGGCACATCAAGCGCCTGCGCTTCTGGCCCCTGGAGAAAGTGTTTGCGGAGAAGTACAGCATGCCAATGGACGAGGTGGGTCATGCACTGGGACCAGGTCAACCACACACAGCACTAGTACAGCATGACGATGGACGAGGTGGGTCATGCACTGGGAGCAGGGGCACCTCCGCCTGTTGTTGGGGCTGGCTGTTAGTGTTGCTGCTACTGAGTGGTGCTGTCAGTTAGTGTTAGTGTTGCTGTTGAGCCGCCGGCCACCTGATCAGTAGCAGGTAAGGTAGCACAGCAGGACAGAGGTGGACGAGGCGGGCTGTGCTGAGGACTAGGGCACTTCTGCTTGTTGTTGGGGCACACTGCTGAGCCGCCCGCCTGCAACTGCAATGGGGGGGCGCCCAATGGAGGCTGGGTGGAGGGGCAAGGGGGCAGGCTGGCGGTACAGCCAGAGGTAGAAAGCTGAGGTGGGCCGTGCTTTGAGACCAGCCACACACAGCACTGCGAGAAGGGCGGCTTTTTATTAGCATCATTACATTAGTCCCATACTTTAGTAAATAATTATCCCTTTACATCACAGGCAAAGAAAATTTTTTGTTTTTACGATAAGCCTAGCTCTGAAACCTCTTCAATCTTGCGTTCCAAACTGGTCGCCATGATAGAGAGCAGGTTGTGCGCGTGGCTTTAGGATGCTGGAGATAGCATGGTTTCCACGAGTTTCATGAAAAAGTGCACGGCCTGCAGGAGCTTTACCGTAACCGCTGCCTGATTGCAATGTTTATCGGAAAAGTCTGGAAGTTTTACTGTAACATTGTGTACATGTACAGTTTTACTGTAACCGCGAGAACGTTGCTACGCCTCATCGTTTACTGCAACTTTCGACGAGGTCTCAGTTGTTGGGTAGTGCGGGTGCCATGGCGGCTGCAGCTGGACAGGGCAACCGGAGAAGGCTGATGGTGGGCAGGCTGCCTGGCTGGCCGGCAGTCAGGCAGGCAGGCAGGCAGGCTGGCCGGCAGTCAGGCAGTCAGGTAGGCAGGCAGGCAGGCAGGCACACCCTGTTGCTGCTTGGCCCTCCATGCAGGCCCAGGGCCTGGCAGACTTCCTGACCCCCATGCTGGACTTCATCCCAGAGAAGCGAGCCACCGCTGCTGAGATGTTGAACCACCCCTGGCTGGCCTGTGACCAAGGGCCAGGCAGCAGCAGCAGCGGCCTCCCCCCTGACCCAGCCCCCCGCCCCCCCCCCAGGGACGAGGGGGGCGGCCACCGTGGGGGGCACTCGGCTCAAAACGCAGGCGACTGGCCAGGGGCAGGGCCAGGGGCAGGGGGTTCCAGGCAGCAGCAAGGTGGCGGGCGTGCTGGCAACGGCCAGGGTGGGTCAGCTGGTGGTCCTGCAGCAGGCCACCAAGGGCCAGGGGCAGCTGGGGAGGGTCCCAGTGAGCTCCCCCACCCCCACAGCCAGCTCCAGCAGCCCCCCCCCGCACTGCCGGCGGCAGGTTCCTGGCATGCTGCAGGGCAGGCAGGGGGGTCAGAGGGTGTTGCAGAGCAGCAGCAGGGGGGCGGCTGCCTGGGGGACCTTGCTGGTGGCCCTGTGGGGGGCAGTGCTGGTCACTGTGCCCAGTCGCAGAGCCAGTGGTCCGCCCCCCTGCACCCTCACCAGCAGGCCATGTCTGAGCCTCACCCTCCTCAGTCGCAGCTGCTGGCCGGCGCCCTGGGGGCTGCAGGAGTGGTGGCTGCAGCCGCCCTGCCGGCTCCGCCCACCCAGCAGCCGCAGGTGCAGCACGGCAATGGTTGGGGAGGGGCTGCCCAGCACGGCAGTGGGGCGCAAGGAGGAGGCGGCAGGGGTGGCGGGGGGGGGTAGCGGGGGGGGGCGGACGCAAGGTCAGCAGCTTGCCGAAGGGGGAGGGGGGCCGGAGGGGGAGGGGGAGCAGGAGGGGTTGCAAGGGTCAGGGCAGAACTGTGACAGTGTCCGGCTGCACAAGCCCCTCAAGCGGCACCTGCAGCCCCTGGACTGCCGCAGAGAGCGCCAGGAGGCTGTGTCGGGCAGTGGCACCGCACCTCCCACCAGCAAAGCCCCGCGCACGCTTGCTCACAGCCACCCCAGCAATACTCACACCTTGGTATGCCTGCCTGGCCAGGCAGCCTGCTCCCTGCTGCCGCCCCTCCCTCCCTCCCCCCCTTGCTCTGCCCCCCCAGCCTGGCCCCTCCCATGCAGCTGCATGGCACACACCTCAGCCAGCACTCACAGCCCCTCCCCCCTGCTGCTGTTCACCAGCTCAGGTGGTTCAGGTCCTGCTGGGCACCCAGGGGGTGCTGCCGCCACCAGCAACCGCCACTGCCGCCTGGCCACCTGGGAGGGGGTGGGAGGCGGTGCCACCCCATGTGCCTCATCAGCTGCGCACCAGGGTGCAGGCAGTCGGCTCTGGCATGACAGCAGCTGCCGCAGCAGTGGTTTCAGTGACAGCAGCAGCAACGGCTGTGACAACAGCTGCAGCGTTGGTGGTGGTGGTGGTGGTGGTGGCAGCAGCCGTGATGGGTGACATCAACAGTCACCTGGAGAGCAAGGCGGCCATTAGTTGGACTCCTGCCCAGACTGCTGTGCAGAAAGGGATGGGACGGCCTGGCAGCAGGGGGTGGGTCGGCAGTGTCGGTCAGGAAGGGGGCTGCTGAGCGGCAAGGTCAGTGCTGTCATGCTAGTCGAGATGAGAGGATGACAGGGTGGATGGCAGCGGAGCTGGGCGGGCTAGGCAGTCATCAGTCAGTGGCAACGGGTGAGCCCCTGGGTGTTGGTGGGCTGATGGAAGTCATACGACAACAGCAACAGCAGACAGGCAGGACGGTGCAAAGCTAGGCTGCACCAGCAGTAGCAGCAGCAGCAGCAGCAGTAGGCGCTTGGTCACCAAGCCCAGCTCCAGCTTCCCAGTAGCTACTCACTGGGTGTTAGTGGCATCATGCTCAGCAGGTGTTGGTCCTGGTGCAAAATGTGGCCCTTGCTGATCAATGGAATCAATTGCAATGGGCTGTAGTGGCTCAGGTTCTGTTGTGCTGTGATGACATGCGAGTGGCTGTGGTGGGCTGCGAGTGGCCTGTAGGTGCTGTCATCAAGTCAGCATCAAACAACACAGCCCAGGTCGAGTTGTGCCGGATGTGCTGTAACGACGATGTGAGGATGGACGCACTGAACACCTCAACATGCCAAGACACGACCTGCCTGCACGGCGAGCATCAAAGCTCCACGCGTTGCGTGTCATTGACTGAGCATGGCGCGTCACGGTGGTGGAAGCAATAAGTACATGAACAATGGTCGCGTTGGTCATGTTGTTGCCAGTGGTCAGGTAATGGTTGAATGCGAGGTGGAGGGGATGCATGGGGTGAATTAAACGAACATTTGGAAATGAGTGAGCTCGAAGTTCCCTCCAATTCCCACTAAGGCTTAAAATTCTCACGCATCGCGAGCACTGTCGAACTATACTCCTCTGAGCTGCAAAGCAGCCGCTCGAACAAGCACTGCTCCCAGGTTGCATCACAATGACGATGAAGGAGGACCCGACAATCAAGATGTTGCGGTCTGGCTTCGGTAAGCAAGTGAAATCTCCAAACCAGAGCAACCCGGAGTACGGGTTCGGCACACAACATCGAGATGCATACCAAAAGGCAAGGCTTGCACCGGGTTCCCCAGCAGAAGGACCATTGCTCCCTTCTAAGGCGCTTGTTTATGCGTTCCCAGCGCTACATTTGCAAGCCTTGCAGTTCTAGCATACATGTCGTTCTCCCGTTGCGCCCTGCCCGTCTCGCAGCTGTATCTCTCGCAAGAACAAACGAAGGCAATGCAGGGCAACAACTCGCAAGGCGCAGTCTACAAATCATACTCAGCAATTGGGCCGCAGCCAGAGTCCAAGTATCAATCAGTACCCATGCCAGGCTTTGGAACGTCCACACGCACTATCAAGGATAAGAAGAACATCCCTGGTCCAGGTGAGCTATGCCACCAGCTTGCACAAGCATGTCAGTGGACAAGATACAAGTCTACACACCATTTGCCTTAATCTATAAGGCAGGCAGAACGCTAGTTGCATCTCTTCCAAACTACATGGTGTTGCGAGCTTTGCCACTGCTTACGTGCACACAGGTTCCTATGCCCATGAAGGCGCCATCGGGAACATGATCGAATCAAAGCGTGCAACCAGCCCCAGACCTATGTTTGGCAACGCCACGCGCGATGGCCAGTCCAAGGTATGGTGCCGCACGTGTGGTGTTTCATTGCTTGGTTGGAATTATGCCAGCAGCACATGTAACAAGCTATGTGACAAAAGCATGGCAATGCTGCATTAGCAAATCCCAGCCATCAGCATCAGCCTGGGCACCCACCCTTGATGGACAATGCAGGACAAGCTAGTAAGCCAGGCATGCAGTAGTAAAGTATGTGTCGTGTGATGTGTTACATGGACCCTATGACCATCATCTCTAATTCTGTACTGCTGTTGCTGTGACCCCTATCCTGGGCACAGGTGTGGCTAGACGAGGAGCTGATGAAGACATACTGCGGACGCGAGACCCCAGCACCCAACAGCTACAGCCTGCAAGGGGCTCTGGGCAAGCAGGTCGACTCCAAGGTCCCCAGCCAGCCCGGGTGGCGCCAGAGCACAGACGAGCGCTTCAAGTGAGGCAGCTGCACCCACCCACCCACCCGCTCACCCACCCGCCCACCCACACCCTGGGCGACACATGCCACCGCATACCCCAACACACACAAACAGACACACCCACAGCTCCTCCCCTCCCTGTGCACACTTCCTATTGTGGTCCTGGCCTCTTCCCTGACCCCTGTTCATAGGCCTTTCACCTGCAGCTTCCCCCTGCCTGCTAGTCACAATTCGCACCCAGCACTGCCATGGCCTGGCACACCTGCTTCAACCACAGCGTGCTGCACAGTGGAGCACACCAAAGCTGCAGCCAGGCGCAGCTGCCGCCCCCACTGCACCACACAGCTTGCCGCAACCCTGTTGCTCACCCTCCTGATCAGCCATGCCCAAAAAGTGTGTGAGTGTTGATCCACGCCAGCTCCGATCATTGCCCCAGCCCACCACCTCTCAGCTTAAGCCCCAGCTTGAATGCTGGGGCTGGTCCTGGAACCGTCTCCACCTCTATCATGCTGATGTCTGCACCAGCACCACTGCACCGACACTGGGCCCTGCCTCCGGTTACACTTCCACAAAGCTGCAGCATACCACCACCTCCCAGCATCACAACCCACCAGTCCGGACCCCTCCACCCTAACTCTGGGGCGCCCATGCTGCCCACCTCTGCATCCACTCCTGCTGGCGTCTGATCATGCCCCGGTGCTGCCACCCAGCCTGCCTCCACCCCCCGGCAAGTGTGCCCCTGCTGGTTGCAGGCAGCGGCATGACGGTGAGAAGCCGGGAGCGGGCACCTACGCAGTGAACGCAGCGGCACTGGGCAAGCAGACCATGAGCAGCAAGCGCACCCTGCCCAGCCCAAAGATAGGGACAACCGAGCGGGACGCAGCAAGCAAGGTGGGTGACTGACTAGCAGGGGGACACGGGTGGGCTGGTTGGGACCGCCCAGCTTCTCACTAACGAACAACAAGGGCAGGTTGGCTGCATGGTCAGAGGGTGGGTCTGGGGGTGGGTGTAGGGGGTAACGGTGCAGGGGTGGGATTCGGTGCGGTGCCTGGTGGGATGGGAGGGATAGCTGGGATGCCCAGGACCAGTCTCACCCATCCAACCAACTAACCAGTACTCAAATGGGTGGTGGCGACTGACTTGCATGGGAACAGAGTCCCACCACTGGCTTGGCATGTAGTTGCTTGGTAGGCACCGGCCGGGCTAAAGGCTAAAGGCTGCCTGAAAATGTGCCTGCTCAGGTGTTCATCAGCAAGGAGCATGAGAAGAGCCAGTTTGGGCTAACCTCTCCTGGGCCCACCACCAGCAATGTCATCAACGCCTTTGGCTCACAAGTGCAGTCCATCAAGAAGACAAACCCATCGTGGGGCTTCGGCAGCAGCAAGGTCAGTTACATGGGTGGGAGCTGGGAGGGTACAGCGCAAGCAGTGGTTTGCCGGTATCGCCCCAGCAAGTCAAAAACGTTGTCAAAGGTGATGTGCAAGTCAACATATGTGAAGAGTGTAGAACGGCGTTGTGTGTGCTTGCTGCAATGCAGAGATGGGATGGCGGGCCCAAAGATGTTCCTGGCCCCGGCACCTACTACGCCTAAGCGTTTTGGCCAAGCGCCTTGATTTAATGCCCACGCAGACAAGGCAGGGGCTGTGCACCAGGGGCGCATCAGCCCGAATATTGTATCACTGCATTATATCATAGCGTACAGCGGCGCAGTGCATGTGCTGCGTAAGCACTTCAATTGACAACATTGCCGAACGAATGAATTTCAGGATGAGTGGACCAGCGAGGTAGCAAGCGTTGATGACGAGGTCAGGTTACCGCCATTGCTCCACAAGTTTAGCTTGGAGGGGGCGTGAATACAAAAAGTGTAGCGGTTTCTTTATCAGTTTGCGACCAGGGTGCCAAGCTTCACGACACCTCTTCCCTCTTCCGACGAATGGTCGCCACTGCGCTAGGCCACTGGCCTTTCCATGACCCGTCTTCGTTATTTACGGGATTACCTAGGCAAGCGACTTTTACCGAGTCGCAGTTTGCACAGCAGCAGGCCTTCGGAAAGCAGGACTCGCAACTAAGTTCTGGTCTGGAGTTGGGGAAGCTGTCCTCACTGACAGTGAACGCGGTAGCTCAAGCGGCGTCCAGCAAGGCAAAACTCGCGAACGGATGGTTTCATCCCTGCTGGTGAGCCTACACTGCCCTGAACCGCTGCTTCAAGCCCCTTCGTGCACGTTCCAGCTGTGTTCAACCTCCTCGATTACTCGCAGTGTTTGCCGGGGTCTCACGGCACGGTGCGTGCTGCCGAGGCCGGGCGAAGAATACAGCTGTTGCAGGAGGTAAGGTGATGACAAGCGCGCCTCGTGCGCTACGCTGCGGAGTGAAATGTTGTCAGGATATCGATGGCCGGGTAGGAGCGTCGCTTGGGGGTCCCACGTCCACATCACTTACGCTGCTGCTTCTCGCGCAGGTGCGAGAAGAAGTTTTGGGTGCTGCTGTACGAGCGCAGCAAGCCTGCAGCGCACTACCCCGAGGAACCTCAACCGACGTATTCCAAACAAAGGGTACGATGCTCGTGCACCTTAGCAATGTCCAGCCCCGCTCTGCTCTGCTCTGTTGTTTCTAAGTCCAAGTCCAAGGCAGCTTACCCCTTCCTTGTCCATGTCCTTTCAGGTGTTACCCTTGGAGCCAGCACCCACCGTAGGCAGACCCCACCTCAGCGTGCTGCCCTTGTCGTCACCCCCTCTACCCCTCTTGCCAGTAGCCCAGCAGCCCCCCAGCCTGCGCCTGCTCATCCAACAGGATTCCAAGGATACCCACAGCTGCCAAGACGAGCTGGATTGGTTGCCTGCTGCGTGGCTGAACAGCCTTGGGCATGTGCAGCAGCAGCAGTCCTCCTTCCCCACCCTGCCAGCCCCCCCTCAGGCCTGCTCACATTCCAGCCAGGCTGCTGGCTGCCCCCCGGCACCCCCAAGCCCCGGTGACCCGTGCAGCAGCAGGGGGGACGGCTGGCTGCTGGACCAGGTAGAGGTGTGGATGGCCCAGGAGGAGGGACCCCCCTTGAGCAGCAGTCCCACCACCAGGCAGAGGGGTGAGAAGGCAGTGGCAGACCAGGGCGCAGGCCCAGGGCTACGCCTGCCATCAACCACCGACTCAAACTGGGGGGCTCATGCCTGGGTGGGGGAGGGCAGCAAGGCTCTGGTACATTCGGGCGCCTCCCTCCCGCTGGGGATGCTGGTTGCGGGGTGCGGTCAGGCACCTAGCCTGCAACTGGCACGCAGCAGTCATGACCTGGCTCGCAGCAGCAGCAGCAGCAGTAGCGTGGCCACCGCCCAAAGCATGCCACCCCCGCCCTCGCCGATAAGATGTGGGCTGGCCACACTGCCCCTTTGCCCTGATGATCATCAGCAGCTGCAGGTGCAGCGGTGGGAGTCAAATGGCAGTGGGATGCGTGCAGCACAGCTGGATGGGTCAGCCAGGGGTCAGCAAGAGCAATTGTGCACAGGGGTCGGACTACAGCCAGCGCTGTTGAACGCCCTGCTGCAGTGCTGGGATGGGCCAGGGCCACTCTCAGCCCAGCCCTTGACCTCCTCTTCCTCCTCCCAGGACAACTCAGCCGTTCCACCAAGCCAGCTGCGGCAGGCAGTGCAACACCAGCTGCTCCAGGGAGCAGCAGGGACTGGCATCGGCCGCTTTCAAGGCCAAATCGCCAGGTATTCCGTTGTAGGTCGCCTGTCCTCCGCGATCAGTTGCTGCAGCAGCTTTGAACCGGTGTCACTGTTGCCGCACAACTCCGGCGCGATCAGTGGGTGCGGCAGCCAGACCTTGCAGCGATGTGATGCGAAGCGGCCTCCCGCTCCGCCCCGTCGTCAGGGGAAACGTGATGTCTCGGAGCGTATACAACAGGAAGCTGATCAAGGGGCGTCGGTGGCTCGAAAGGAGGGAATGGCAGGCAGGACGGATCGCAACGTTCGTCCGAAGCTGACCAACAACACAGCGGCGTGTGGAAGCGGGACGGACGTGACGATTGCGCCGACGGACCAACAGACACTACCGCAGGGGTTGCCACAGCTGCCGTTGCGACCCTCACATGTGGTCCCCGCAGCTGCAGGGCATGCATAGCTGGTGTCAAAAACGCCACATGAGGAGGTAGCATTGTGGGTGGATACACTCATGACGTGCATGACATCAGAGCATGTGGGTGTGTCTGAAACATGCACACCTACTTGCATCTCTGCATGCATCACCTCACTAATGCCAAGTGAAAAGCAATGGAGAACATGGCACCACCATGCATTCGTGCGCACCTACCCACAAGCATGCATCCTGACATTTACCATGGCATGCAGCAATGTGGTCTGCCCAGTCAATATGCACACATCACAGCACTCCTCCACAGACTCGAGTCACAACAGTCTCATCGCTTCATGCCCTGTCAAGCCCACCACCACCTCCAAGCATGCAAAGCAGTTGTCAACCTCCTTCAAGGCATGCTTCCGCCCTGCCCTCTCCACCACCTTCCAGAACGCTCAGCAATAGCCAACCATCCACTGAGGCAGGCTGCATGCACTTCTGAGTTTTAAAGATAAGCCATGATGTATCCTTCCATGCATTTACAGTAGATTGCATGGCATTTGTTGTTGTGTGATTGTGTGCCTGACTCTATGAATACACACATACACCGTCCGCGGAACTGATCAGTCCGCAGCGAGGTTGCATGGTCAGTATTGGACACCATGCCACTCCGGCCTGCACAAGCACGCCTGGTGGTAGTGTACAGCAATTGAGCAGTGCTTAGCCTGAGGTGAGGCTCCGAACGTCTCGTGTATGTGCCCATAGGGACTGCAAATGTGTAGTTCATTCATTGTGTATGGCCTTATATGGTGTGCATTGCACATGGCATGCATTGCGCTGTTTGGTGTTGGCAGCATTGAAAAGCCGCCCTAGCGAACAAAGCAGCATGCGCGTTGATTGAGCTATTGCCGTGTTTGTGCAAGGGCTTGTCGGGCGGCCACCAAGACATCCTCCTAATCTAGCAAGTGGTGAGAAAGAAAGACCGTGTCTTTGCCAGCGGGCGTTCATTAAGGGAGGAGGGAGCATCGGGATTCTACTGACCAACTCAAGAGGGGAAGGAGGTTGGGCGCACCTGGTAGCCATGCCGGCATCTATCCCAGATGATGCGTACAGCGCTTAACGCACCGCTGTAACGCACTTCAAAGCAAGGTGCACAGACAAAGGTGCACATGGGCTCAACATGGAGTCATGCAAGTTCTCATCGATTTCAGCGTCCGAAGTGCCGACCATTACGGGGATATAACGAACTGTGATTTTCTCGTAATGGAAAGGGATTGTTCTGTAAAGTCATGGCGAACTCCGCCAGCTGCCTGATGGAACTCGTGGCAGTGCACTCAAAGATGAAATGCATGGCGTCAACCACTACCCCCTCTGTGCATCTAGTGCATGTGCTATCAATGAAAGTAACCCCTTCAAACCGAGCCTTCTCCACCCTTAAACCGCTGTTGCCTAACCTGAACCTAGTCAAGCTCGTGCGAACTTCTGTAGAGAGCCGTCTGTTCAGCAGGTGTGGTGCCATGTGATTGATGCCAATGCCGTCCCCATGCCTTAACCATGCAGCATACGAGCATCTCTCCCGATGCACCGTCTAGTCGGGCGCCCCCAACTAACAGAAAACCTACCCCTGGTAGTAGGACGGCTGTAACTTTGCACCCACCGCGCCAAATGTTATGCTAGATGATTCACAATGTAGCCAACCCAGCCAGCAACCTTTCACCCATCCAGAAAAATTATACACTGGGTAGCCCCCCGTTTCCAATTGATCGGAGCGGAGCTCATGGAGGCTCATGGAGCGGAGCTGCCCCTGCATGGGCGAATGCCGTATTGCCGTTTCCAATGCGAGGAGAGGAGCGCTGCATGGACGCTTTTTGACGCTTTTGGGCGACCCGTGACCGCCGCGAGGGCCTTTTGTTATAGACAGTGCCCCGGTGCAGATCTCATCTT
The DNA here is from genome assembly GCA_030144725.1 of Haematococcus lacustris. Lineage (NCBI taxonomy): Eukaryota > Viridiplantae > Chlorophyta > Chlorophyceae > Chlamydomonadales > Haematococcaceae > Haematococcus > Haematococcus lacustris. Next base: position 109,229 of record JASKMD010000204.1, on the reverse strand, counting down.
GCACCGGTGATAGGTCCAGCTGTCCAGCTTCTGAGTGACTCCGAGTGACAGTTGGTATTTAGCGTGGTGACGGACATTCATAGGCACCCTCGTCTGGTGTCTCGTCTGTCCCACGCTCTTCTACAGGTATAAGAGCATGCTACAGATCTATGCTAGAAGGCTCTTCCTGTAACAACCCTCGTCTGGTGTCTCGTCTGTCCCACGCTCTTCTACAGGGTTATGGGCCCACAGCACAACTGCTGTGCGTGGATCTAAAGACACCACGACGTGCAACACGTCAGTTGCTTTAGGGTCAATCGCTGCCGCACTACTATGTCGGCCAGCTCCAGCGCCAGCGTCAGTAGCGGTGCTCTCATCCCAGTCTTAGACAAGGACAACTATGCCATCTGGGTTATCAGGCTGCGGGGAATGCTAGAAGAGGCTGGGGTTTACTATGTGGTAGAGAATGGTCTCGCCACTGCACCTCCAGCCCTTGCCAACGATGCTACCCCAGCGCAACACGCCGCCCATGCCTCTCAGCGCGCCAGAGTCGCAGCTGACAACACTGCCAATCTCAAAGCCCGCAATATTATCCTGCGTTATGTCAGCGATCAGCATGCCCGGGCAGTCTCCTCAGCTGCAACAGCGAAAGAAGCCTGGGAACAGCTAGCAGCCGAATTTGTGCAAGTCTCCATCGCACGACAATCGCAGCTGCAGATGCAGCTGTCGCAGCTACGCATGCAAGCAGATGAAACTGTGGCAGGCTTCTTTGCCAGAACCATGCTGCTGCGTGATGAGCTCACCTCAGCTGGCTGTCCTCCCTCTGATCAATCCCTTCTGCTGGCCGTTCGCAATGCCATGCCCCCTGAGTTCAAGATTGCCGTACAGCTGCTCAGGTACCAGCTGACTGTTGGGAACGGCGACCTTGATGTGGTGAAGAAGGTCCTCCTACAGTCAGAAGCTGATTACCTACAGGAGCAGTCCACTCAATCCACTCAGTCCACTCAGCCTGCTTCCACCCTCTGGAGCTCGTCCTTCACCTACTCCAGGGGTAGGGGTCAGCAGCCTGGGTACAGGGGCAGGGGCAGCTCCCCTGCAAGGGGGGTTCTCAGGGGGGGTTACACAGCTGGTCGGGGGGGGGTCATTCCTACTGCTTCCAGGCCAATCTCCTCTCAGCAGCAAAGCAGGTCCTCTCGGCCTGTCTGCCAGTACTGCAACTACCCTGGCCACGTCCTGTCTGAGTGCCGCAGATATGCACGCGACCATGGGAGCTTCGCCAGACCTGCTAGCCCCAGCCTGGCTCAGGCTCAGCTGAGCCCCAACAGGCCTCGAGGCAACAGCCCCAGCAGGGGCAGGGGGGATGGTGCAGGCGGCAGGAGCGCAGACTCAGCCGGCAGCAGCATGCAGCAGCAGTCAGATGCTGAGCATGCCAATGTCCTGTTCATGGTCAGAACAAACCAATTCCCTAAGCTATCGCGCACTGAGCCAGTTGCCACTCCTGTCCCAGGGCACCTGGTCCCTGAGAACATGACTGATGAGGAGTTCCTGGACTTCTACGCCAGGATGCCACGCTGGGTCATTGACTCTGGTGCCAACAGTCACATCATGCCTTGGCGCTCCTGTCTCTCAGACTACCGTGCTTTCGACCCCCCGATCCAGCTACAGCTGGGTGGCGCAGGGTCCTCCATCGATGTTCTGGGTGAGGGCACCACTTTCCTCACCAACTCTGAGGGGGAGCAGTGGGCAATCACAGGTGTGCTCCATGCGCCAGCAGCTGCCTACTGCTATCTCTCTGTCTCTGAGCTCACTCATGCTGGTGTAACGCTCCGCTTCCACGGTGACCACTGTGACCTGATTGGCCGGGGCAACCCTCCTGAGTGGCAGATGACGATCAGGAAGGCCCCTCCCGGGGTCTACCTCTGGCACATCAGAGCGGTGGCGGAGGGTCGCCGTGTCATGGGATATGGCAATCAGGAGGATGACACCCACCTGTACGATCCTGACAACATCTACAACCCTCTTCCCCATGCGCTCCATATGCAGCCCAACGAGCTTGACCCTCAGGTGTGGCATCAGCGCTGTGGACATGCCTCTTTCTCTGTTCTCACTCGCATGCAGCGGGAAGGGATGGTGGAAGGGGTTCCAGTCAGCCGGGCAGCCTTTGCTGTAACCGCCAGCAGCGCTACCGTATGCCCTGGTTGTGCCATGGGCAAACAGCATCGCCGTGTTCACTTTGATCTCTCCACCAATGCTCAACCTGTTACGTCAGCCCTGGGCCTCGTTCACATGGATGTCTGTGGCCCAATGCCTCATGTTGGCAGAGACGGCAGCCGTTACATTGCCACATTCCTGGATGAGCACACTGGGCTGTCTGTCATTCAGCTGCTTTCCAGCAAAGATCAGGTGCCAGCAGCAATTCTGCGTGTCATCACTGAGCTTGAAACTCAGTCAGGGCATCGCTGCAAAGCTCTCAGGTCAGATAATGGCTCAGAATACAGCAACAAGACCATGAGAGACTGGTACAGCAGCAAAGGCATCCAACAACAATTCTCTGCTCCCTACTGCCCTGAGCAAAACGGCAAGGCTGAGCGTCTCAACAGGACCATCATGCAGGCCACACGCAGCATGCTACTATCAGCTCAGCTGCCCCCTGGGTTCTGGGTTGATGCTGCCCTGAAGGCCAACTATGTGAGAAACCTGCTGCCCATCACAGGGCAGCCCGTGACGCTTTGGGAGGCCTTCTATCGTCGCAAGCCTAACCTCTCTGCCCTGCGTGTCTTTGGGGCAACAGCGTGGGTGTATGTCACACAACCCAATCGCAACAAGCTCCAGCCTAAGGCAGTCAAGGGCGTCTTCCTGGGCTACGCTGTTGGCAGCAAAGCTTACAAGCTGTGGGTGAATGGCAGGCTGGTTATCAGCAAGGACGTGCAGATTGATGAGACAGCTGTGCTTGACCACCACCGCAGCATGCAGTTGCCTGTGCAGTCTCCTGTGCCCAGCGTGCCTGCCCCAGCATCTGCGCCCCCACCTCCCTCCCCTTCCTCTGAGCTGCCTCTATCTCTACCCGCCCCAACACCTACGCCTTCACCTCCACTTTCCCCACCATCTTCCTCGCCTTCTCCTCAATCTCCACAGACGCCTGCTTCTCCACAGCAGCTACCTTTGCAGCAGCAACAGCTGCAGTCTCAGCAGCAGGCGCCGCAGCAACAGCTGCCGCAGCCTCAGCTGCCGGGCCAAAGCAGTCCCTCCCCCAGCAGACGCAGCGCAAGAGCTGCTGGGGGGGAGGCAAGCAGCAGCACCAGCTCTTCCGCTGCTGTAAGCAGTGGGAGTGATGCAGCAAACAGCAAGGCTATTCCACTAGTGCCTCCTGGTCTCCTTGGTTACCCTTTTCCCTGGCTACAAAGCCCCAACAAAGGTGCAGTGGGAGACTTTCCTGGCATTGGCAGATTCAGGTTCCCAGGCCTACGGCCGATACCCCTAGCAGCTGCAGGACCAGCTGTCTCACCACCTGCACCTGTCAACCCAGCTCCTGCCCCTGAAGTCCCTTTACCTGCTGCCGCAAGAATGCCTGATGCACCAGGGCCTCGTCGCAACCCTGCCAGGTCACGGCAACCACCAATTAGGATCAGGCAGCCGGAGCTGGGATCCATGACTGTCACATCACCCAGCGACACACCCACTGTCCTTGAGGCATTGTCAGGACCGCACGCTGAGTCTTGGCGTGAGGCCATGCACACTGAGCTTGCTTCCCTGCATGCTAATGGCACATGGACTCTGGTAGAAAGGCCACCTGGTGCACGAGTGCTACCCACTAAGTGGGTGCTGAAAATTAAGCGTGATGCTACAGGGGCAATCGAGAAGTTCAAGGCCCGACTGGTAGCAAAAGGCTTTATGCAAGTCTCAGGTGTGGATGTGGGAGACGTGTATGCACCTGTGAGCAAGCACACCACTCTGCGCGCCTTGCTGGCACTGGCAGTTGCACGGGACATGGAGGTGCACCAGATTGATGTTGAGGCAGCCTTCCTGAATGGCATGCTGCAGCCTGACGAAGTCATCCATGTGCAGCAGCCTGAGGGGTTTGAGGAGGGCAGCCAGAACACTGTGTGCAGGCTGCAAAAGGCGCTGTATGGGCAGGCGCCACGTGCATGGCATGCTAAGCTGAAGTATGAGCTCGAGAACATGGGGTTCGTTGCATCAGAGTCAGATCCAGCCCTGTTCATGCTGCCACGTTCCACTGGCACTGTGTACCTGCTGGTGTATGTAGACGATTGCCTGTTATGCACAGAAAAGGGTGACTTTGAGAGCCTGGACTTTGTGAAGAAGCGCCTGTCATCTGTGTTTGGCATCAAGGACCTGGGCCAGACCAGGTGGTTCTTGGGCATGCAGATCAGCAGGGACAGGTCTCAGGGCACACTGCAACTTGACCAGCAGCAGTACATTAAAGAGCTTCTCAGCACCTACAGCATGACTGAGGCACACAGCAAGGCAGTCCCAATGGCACCAGGCACCAAGCTAGTTAAAGAGGGTGATGCCTTGGACACTGCGCACCACAGCTACAGTGCCCTGGTAGGTAGCCTGCTTTACCTGTCCTGCTGCACAAGGCCTGATATTGCCTACGCAGTGGGAGCACTGGCACGGCATATGGCTGCCCCCACACAGCAGCACTGGGCAGCAGCCAAAGCAGTGCTTAGCTACCTAAAGGGCACAGCCAGCCAGGGGTTGGTATTTGGAGGCAATGACAGCCTGCAAGGCTACTGTGATGCTGATTACGCAGGAGACAAAGACACTGCACGCAGCACCACTGGGTATGTCTTCACCTTGCACGGGGCAGCCATCTCCTAGTCAAGCAGGCTCCAGCCTACTGTAGCCATGTCCACTGCAGAGGCAGAGTACATGGCTGCATCAGGAGCAGTAAAGGAAGCAGTGTGGCTAAGGAAGCTTATGCAGGATTTAGGCCTGCCTGGCTCATGTGTTAACATCATGTGTGACAACCAGGCTGCACTGCAACTGCTGAACAATCCCATGGCCTCAGCACGATCCAAGCACATCAGCGTGCATCATCACTTTGCTAGAGAGAGAGCAGCCCGGGGGAGGTCATGTTCACCTACTGCAGCACATCCGAGATGGTTGCAGATGTCATGACAAAGCCTCTGGCAGCTGTGAAGCTTGGGTATGCCAAGGAGGGCTGTGGGATCAGCTGCATGTAGACAGACCCAGGCATGTATGCCTGAAACAGTTTGCCTGTACCCAGCCTGCTATACGCATGGACTGGGTTGAGATGTTGGATAATTAGCACAGGCTCACATGCCTGAAACAGCTAGCGCCATATGAAGTTGAAGTTGTTTTGCTATCTCAGCAGCTGTACATCTGAGTGGGAGTGTTGTAGACAGTGCCCCGGTGCAGATCTCATCTTGCACCGGTGATAGGTCCAGCTGTCCAGCTTCTGAGTGACTCCGAGTGACAGTTGGTATTTAGCGTGGTGACGGACATTCATAGGCACCCTCGTCTGGTGTCTCGTCTGTCCCACGCTCTTCTACAGGTATAAGAGCATGCTACAGATCTATGCTAGAAGGCTCTTCCTGTAACAACCCTCGTCTGGTGTCTCGTCTGTCCCACGCTCTTCTACACCTTTCGATCATCACGCTGCTGCTGCCGCTGCAAGGGACGCCACTGCTGCCGCTGCTGCAAAAAAATGCATTGTCGAGCAGCTCTAGCTCCAGCTCTAGCTCCAGCAGCGGCAGCAGCCATCTAGCTCCATTCGGCTTAGCGCATATACGGCTTAGCGCATATACGGCTTATACGGCATACGGCTTAGCGCAGGTTTGCACCCTGCCACAGCTTTACACCCGCGTTGCAGAAACAGCAGGACCTCTGCAGGCTGGTGCACTGTACGGTACTGTCTTCTGTTGAACATGCTAATGTTAGTGGTGGTGACCTGCTGGGCGTATGTATTGTTGCCGGTGCAATGCTTAGGGCAGGAGTGCACGAGTGTTGGTTTTGCTCCTTGGCTGGCAGCTGTGTACTCGGCTTGAGCAGGCTGGTTGTGTTGGCAGAGATGAGGCAGCTTGTAGCTGCTTGTGTTAATAGTGATGATGCTCTGCGTAGGGCAGGGTGTGTTGGGGGTTAAGGTTGGCTTGTAATCGAAGGTTGTAACATGACTCTTGCAGGCTACACTCTCTGCGTAGTGAAGGCTATGGTGCAACTCTGCTTCGAGCTGGCTACGCAAGGAAGGCTGGCTGCAGTTTGGCTGGTTTAGTGACAACAAGTTCGCTCCCGTTGCTAGACAAGCTAAGCAAGGCTTCGACAACACAGCTGTCTCTACACAGCAGGCTCCGCGCAAGCGGGACTAGCTAAGCATTCTCCGCAAAAGTAAGGCAGGCAAAGCAAGTCTGAGGTTATTCCGCAAATGTTGCTGATGGGGGTAGAACTGCGGAGTGCCATATCCTCAGCGGTGTTGCCAGTGGACCTACACAGGGAGGACCGATACGGCGGAGACTAGATGTAACGAAGGGTTGAGCAACCGGACAGACGGGGCCATCAGGACACGTACGCACTCTAGACTCGGTCTCAGGGTCACAGGGTCGTTCACACTCCTGGCTCCGCTCCTGGCTCCTCTCCGGGCTCCGAAGGAGTCACCTACAGGAGCCAATGGGCCCTATCGGAGCCAATGGAGGGCCAATGCGGAGACCCATGTCTCTCCGAATTGGAAACGCGCCCCGTCGGAGCCAGCATGGAGCCCATGTGGCTCGGGCTCCGCCGCTCCGACCTCCATGTGCTCCTCTCCTCCAGCTTCCCTCCATGTAGCTCCGATCTCCGTCCTCCGCTAATTGGAAACGGGGGGTAGGCCGTGCACAGCAAAGCGTCAAAGTTAGTGATTTAAATTTGAGCCGTTGCGGGGCATGCAGTCATCGCTGCGACCGCCCGCGTCGCTTAGGCTGCTCTACACGAGCACGCGCATCATCAGCAGCAGTCGGATCGGAAAGCGGTTGCGGCAATGTGGCAATGAGCCCACCTCCCCCCAATACCTAGAGGGCAATGCCACAGCTCGGCCATTTAGACTTACAACATGCTACTGACTGGTCAAGCTCCTCTAAGACAGTGTTACAAACGCTCATACTCAGCTAAGCCAAAAGCTCACTTTGGTCGGTGACCCCCAACTCCCTCCCGATCTCAGGGCTGTTTGTTGTGCGGTTTGTTTCAATAGATGCGCCAATGGGTAAAGAACAAGCATTTCGTAGCCATTTTTTTGTGGGTGCAGCGGGTGCAACATAGTGGAGGACACAGTGGAGGAGGGGGGGGGATAAGCCGGTGATACCTTAGTGTGCGCCGACCCAAATGGTGTATTCGGCGGAAGCGAGTACGAATATATGTTTCAATCACCCCGTCAAGGCGCCCTGCACGCCCGGCAGGCATCGCGTTGGGTGTTGGCCGGACATTCCATTTGTGCACAACCAGCACACTACGCTAGATAGATGGGGTCACAGCGATGTGGCGCACCGTGCCAAGGAGACCCGTCTCGCCGATGTGATTTGATCGCGGGCACATGTGGCAGTACGAGAGCAAAGACTCCAATGGATAGCGCTGATGGTCAGATTACGCGGACTAAACCGCCAATGCCAATGTGATAAACGCTATCGAAAACGGTGCAGTATTAAGAGAGTAATCGCATGCGTATTACCAACCCCATGTTGGGGGCGCCTGGCGTCTAGGGTCTCCCTCAAACCCAACCCAACGCCTCCCTCACCTCTCGAGCCACTTGACTTCCATAGCCTTGGTGCCTAGGACCATGTCCGGGCTCAAGGTAGCACCCCCTTGCCGCTATTCCACCGACCAACTCAAGAGGGGAAGGAGGGTGGTAAGGCGCACCTGGTTGCCATGCCGGCATCCATCCCCCATCAGACAGCAAGGCAAGAATGCTTCCCACCGCCTCCAGCATGCCATGCTGATGCTGCTTGGGCGCGATTCCAATGGCGAGACGGCGAGGACTCCATGTCCCTCTAACCTCCCCCCAACCGAGCTACATGGCTTCATTGCAATCGCGCCCTTCGTCGCCCCAATTTACACACATTGCACATGACTCATTGTCGTACAATACAGATGATCACCATGCAGTGAAATGTGACATACCCACACATAAATGTTGTGTTACAGGTCTGTTTGCCGCAATGTTTCCCACCCACAGCTCTTGAAGCCCTTGCTGAATGTACTGCGCCACTTCATTGTCCTTAGAAAGCAGACTAGTCATTAAGGCCGCCCAAGCGCCATCACCTTATCTGTTCATGACATCGTCCCACATGAGCAGTGGGTGGAATTGGCAAGGGGCAGGGCAGGTGAGGGCTGCTGCACCATTCCTGCTGCTTGGAAGACGACGGGCAATGCAGCAAGCACGGAACATGTTGACTATTTGGTGCTAAGGTAAGAAAGGTGGTCACCCCGAGGCGCAGCCCGTACACGAGGCCAAGGTAGAACCACGTGGGTGCTTAGCTCCAGGGAGTTCACACCTGGTTGGGAAGTCCTTCTCATGGCTAGCTCTAGCTCTAGCACTAGCAGGCACGCATCCCATGGCAGGTGCCTGACACACAGGGCATGGTCGTGGGCACCCAGGGGCTAGCTGCCAAATACATACAAGTGATGAGTGCAAGACAAGGCACTCTGTGCTCGAGCTGCAGCCTGCCTCCACTCCTCCCACTCACGCTGCTCCTGCTCCTGGACATTGCGCAGCCAGTCTGCCGTGCTCAAGCTGCAGCATGCCTCCAGGGGCACCCAGGGGTCGCCAGCTGCACTCACAAGTGATGATGTCCATGTGCTGACCTCAGCAGTGAGCACCAAGCAACCCATGTTCATATATCGTCACCTTGTTACCATGCACGAAAGGCTGACAAGCTTTGACCAAATCCCGGATTTGTCTGAGCATTTGCGTGTCGGGGTCAAGTGGCCACGACTAGGGGAGGGCAGTCAGCCTGCAGTGTTTGTGGGTGTGTGATTCTCAAAATGACCTGCTGACGAAAGGAAGCAAGGCGGATGTCGAGTTGGGCAACAGTTGCATGGCGTGCCCTGTATGTCCAGTGTGAGTGGTGTGAGGTGTACCTGTGCCCTGGCATTCGTGGCAACGCATGACGTGTGTCCCGCAACAGGACCTACAGGTGGTAGCGAGGCTGGACCGGAGGCCGTCAAGGCACCCCGGGGATGCGTATCGGCCCTGCGAGCTGGCCGCTGTTGACGATGACGGCAGCTGCCTCGTGTCCAACCGCGTTGTTGGGCTTGCCTAGCGCCAGCGCGTTTATCTTCAGCGCCACCTCAAAACCCTCCACGATCTGTACAAAACACACACGCTGCCTGACACAGCCTGCCTGACACAGCCACGATGAGTAAGGAACGCCATCAATCGCGCGTCAAAATCCTAGTCACACCCTCACATCTGCGCTCCTCCTGGCACGATAAGGTTGCGGGTGGGAGGGGCAAGGGTGTTTGAGAGGGGCTGGGAGGGGCTCGTGGGGATACAGCTTGTGGGAGGCCTTTTGCTTCACCACCTGCGGACCACCTCTGGCCCCACCTCGTCAAACACTGGGTGGCAGCCACAGTGGCAGCAGCAGCCGCAGCAGTGGCAGCAACAGCAGCAGTGGCCCCACCTCGCCAAAGACTGGGTAGCGGCCATCCAAGTGCGGGGCAGGGGCCATGAGGATGGAGAACTGCGAAGTGCCGCTGTCCTTCTCGCTGTTGGACATGCAAAGTAGGCCCTGCAATATGATTTGACAATGACAGAACTAGGGGCAGAGTGAGTAGGTGTGGGCAGGGCAGAGTTGACCCTTGGTAAGATTCTATCATGGCAGAGTAGGCGCTTGGTGGGGTTTGGCAATGACAGAGTCAGGGGCAATTGTGTAAGGATGACGGGGTATTGGTTGGCCGGGTCATTGCAGGACTTCGCAAGACTGAGCAAGGCCCTGAGATGTAATAGTCATTGGCAGGACGCCTCAGCCACATGATCTGGGTCTTGCAGAAAGAAGCAGTCCAGCTCAATCACCTACACCAACATTTGTGGGTGTGGCTGAGGTAGTGGGGGTGCACACCCGCCATGGGCATTGGGCCAAATCACAAGTCCAAGGCAGAAGGGTGGCGAGCTGGGCAATGGGTGCACAGGCACTTGTCTGATGTCAGCCACTTTGAAGAAACAGTCATGGATTTTCTATCCCTTTACCACAACAAGTGATATCCGCTAGTACATCACAAACACATGACGTCTTCATCAATGAGTAGAGTGTGTATGGTGTGAGGCGAGCAGCTAGCAGGACAGTCAAGACATCTCCCAGCAGGGGAGACGTGTGTGGGTGTGTGGGTGTGCAGCGCTCGTGTGTACAGGCACCCTGCACCTGGCTGGGCAAGAGGCGGTGGCCTCCAATGGGGTGGTTGAGGGGTCTGTTGTTCCAGAGCTCAGCAAGGCGCTTTTGGAAGTTACACGGGCAGTGGACAGCAGTGTTGAGACCGTGGGCGACAGACTCAGGGTGTGGCAGGGGCTGCTTGAGAAGCTGATGGGCAGCTGGGTGAAGTGGCCTAGTCAGGCCATGTGCTGGCAGCTGGGAGTGCGCCACCCCTGCAGGAACCCGGGCCACTCAGGGGACCTCTCGGGACAACCCCTCCAGAGGCGGCCCAGGCCCAGAGCTGAGCAAATCCCTGCCACGTCATAAGCGGCACACTTCTGGGTATTCTGTACAGTGGGCGGCAATGGTCTGGGTCTGTGTGTTGCTGGGCTTCAAAGGGTATGGGCTCAGTGTAGGGCCTAGAGCTAGGCTTGGCTCAGAGCTAGGCTCAGAGCTGTGGCCCAGGCGCATTCAGGAGGGCAGTGGGCGGCAGGGGTCTAGACCTCAGGCTCCTGGCCCCAGGGTAGGCTGGGCTCAGGGTAGGTCTAGGGTCCCCAGCACCTGGCCAAGAAACCTGGTCGCCCCAGGAGGCCTCTTGAAGTGAAAAACTACTCTGCCGTGCCGCCGCCTGCAGCCCCCACCTTGCATCAGGCAGCGGTGGCTACCAACCTTGGCTGGAGCTGGAGCTGTTGGGAAGCTGGGCTGGCTGTAGCTGGAGCTGGGGCAGGCAGCAGCAGCCGACTACTACTTGGGGTGCATTAGGGAGGAGTGCTCTGCCTGCCCCACCACCCACCCTGCATGGCCCCTAGCTCACCTTCCTGTTATGCTTCAGCTGCAGAGCCCCCGGGTCGTCCTTGAACTTGCCTGCAGCAGCAGCAGCATCACAGAGGCAGCAGCAGCAGCATCGGCAACAGCAGCAGCAGCAGCAACAGTGGCAACAACAGCAGCAGCAGCAGCAGCAGCAGTGGCAGGCACTCCGCACTCACCGCCAAACACACTGTCGGTGCTGCCTCCTCCCTGGATGATGAAACGGTCCACAATGCGGTAGAAGACAGTACCCTGCACATGCCATGCTCAAACAAACGTTGTCATTCAGAAGACAGGCTCATGCATGAGGAACTCCTTCATACAATGGTGCATGAGTCATGGGATTTGATGTAGGCACACACCGCCACCATCTGCAATCAGCTACACTGCCTCCAGACAGACAGACATGGGACAGGTGACAGGTGACAGGTGACAGGTGAGGCACAGTGGCATGCATATCAGCTATATCACAGATGCATATCAGCTAGGATTACGCTGCGAAGGGATGACCGTCGTTTCTACAGACATGGCAGACACACATGGACAGAAGGGCATGGGTATAAGGAGTGAGGTGGGCAGCGGGATGCCACCCTCATGCAGCCACCCTTGCACATGATGAACTGAGTCCACATGATGAACTGAGTCCACACTGAACCCACCAGCCTTGCACTGTACGCAAGTGGGCCACGTGGGCCATGTGCATGTCCCTGGTGCCATGTGCATAGCATAGTACACAGTAAAGTGCCGAACCTGAGAAGACCTGTTTTGGCCGTTCTCCCCATTTCGCCCTCCAATACGCACGCATCCTTTCATACACGTTCGTTGGGGGTTGTGAGGATGGTGTGAGTCGGTTCACAGCGGATCATCGCGCATTGTCGATTGAGGCTTTTGGCAGCGGCTGATGCCTTCTTCAAGGTCAAGAGGGGCCGGTCACAGCCATCCTTGGCAGCTGTGGCCTGGGAACATGGCGTTCCATTTGCCACCCTCTACGGAGTTATCAAGCAGGGTGGGGTGGTTGCAAAACGTGGGCGCCCGACAGCTTTGTCAGCCGTGGAAGAGGGGCAGCGCCGGGACTTGGTAGTGAGGGGCCAGCAGCAGGGCGTGGAGGTCACCAAGACAGCATTGCTTGCAGCCGTGGCCACTGGCGGAGGTCCAGCACCTGGGGAGGCAGCGCCCTGAGGCACACCGCATGCATTACTTGCCTGCACCAGTAAGGGCAAGCTGGAAGGCCCCTTTCAGGGGAAGGCCGCTGGCAACAAAGGGCGCCAGGGGTTCATGCGGCGGCAGGGCCTGTCACTGCGCAAGGCCACTCCTGATACCAAGAAAAGGCGCATGGCTGCTAGGGCCATCAATGGACTGGTGGAGAGGTTTGAGAAGAAATGGCAGCATAAAGCATTAAGCAGGGTGTGTGTGAGCAAGGATGCAGCGGGGAGGAGGGGGCAGCCTCGGACCTGCAGGCAGCACCCCGACCGCATCTTAGACATGGATGAGACTGGGTTCCAGGCTGAGTGCCGTGAAAGGGTGCTGGCCACCGCCAGGGCCAAGCATGTGTTCCAGAACGCCTACAGGCCAACGTGATGCGCAGCTACACATGCGTGGCATGGGGTTCAGCGGGTAGCCGTGTCATGCCACCTAACTTTGTGTACGCTGGCAAGCAGTTGAGCCACAACGCCCTGGGTGCCATCCACTTCAACCCATAGTCTTCCATCATCTGAAGGAGAACACACACAGGATGGACGGCAGCCTGTTCCCCAAACGTGATGGCGCAGCAAATCCCAGGCGGTGTGAGCCCAACCAACCGTGCGCTGCTGGTGCTAGGTTGGCATGCCTCTCGCTTCAGCAACGACACCAAGGAGGCAGCTTGAGTGCATGGCTTTGACCTGGTCATCTTGCCTGCGCAGTGCACTTTCTTCCTCCAGCCATGGGGCCAGCTGTTCAGCTCACTGTCAATGCTCACTATCAAAAGCTGATGGGAGAGGCTGCATTCCTGGCTGGTGGGGAGGGTTTTGACCCGGCACCTTCCCAGATCATCAGCCTGGTGGAGACAGCCATGCACTACTCTGTGGGCTTCTCCATGCAGTCACTACAGCGTGCGTTTGAGAAGACTGACCATTAGCCCCCAAACAAGGATACCATGTTAGCAGCAGCAGCGGCCGGAATGGCGGGTGGCAAGCAGCAACCAGCCTTCAAACCCTGGATCCCCTTCGCTGTCAACGACGCAATGTCGCGTGTTGCAGCTCAGCGATCAGCCCAACCGCAGCCTGGCTTACGTTTCCAAGCAGAGGTCATATTTCAAGCATGAGGTGGTTGCTGAGCCAGCCAGGAAAGCTGCCAAGGCCAGGAAGGAACCTTGCAAGCAGCATGCTTGCATGTCCATGTGCAAGACTTCAAGTGCCTATGCTTTTGACGAGCTGTTGGCCTTGAATAGGGCACTGGGATGGATAGCCGCTTCTACAAAAGTTTCGGTGCCAGTCTTTGTGAAGGTGGATGGGAGCACCGCCATATTTACATCAGGGAAGTGGTTTTGAGGGGTAGGGTACTAAAACATGTCATATCTTTGCAGCTGGTGGGCATAAGGAGACAGACAAGGGCACAGTGGAGAGGTGTCTAGGAGAGTCGCACAGCTGTGTGCTTGGCTTTCACAATGGTACCGGAAGGTAGCATTGTAGCAATGGGCCTCAACCGCCTAAACGTATTCAGCTTCGGCACTCTACTGTGCACATGCACCCCATGGCCGCCTAAGCTGGACACAATCTGGACACAATCTAATCTGGACACGATCTGAGCTCAGCAGCCGGTAGGGTAAGATGCATTGGCAACAGGCAGCGGGGAATGAGACTTGTTAACCATCCCTGGTGCCAGCCATGAGGTCGGAACATTGGCCTACTTCCCACAACACCCCTTCTCCCTCCCCCTGCCCCTCCCTCCACCCCACAGCAGTCTTCTCAGGCCAGGGCTGTTGCCGGTCATGTCACTACAAAAGTTGCCTGCCAGCATGGTCCTTGCTGCAATGCACTTGCTGGATGCACCTTTCCCAGTGTGGAACCTCCTTTGACCACCCCCCACCCACACCACTCCCTACTCCCCCTCTGCTCCCCCTGGTCTCGCTCGCCTTGACGCCCTGTCTCCTTCTCTCCCCCGCCCTCCCCACCCCTCCTCCCCTTTCGGTTAACCCAAACACCTTGAAATGGTAGGGTCTGCCAGCGCCCTGCCGGCCTGCCGGCACGATCCCGGCCTCCCCGGTACACAGCTGCCGGAAGTTCTCTGCAGCCCGTGGCGCCGCCTCTGCAAACAGGCTGATGGTGATGCGGCCGCAAGGCTGGCCCTGGATGGCGATGTCTAGGAACACCTGGCAGGGGCCAGCCGGCAGCAAGGCCGGCAGCTAGGCGGGCTGGGTAGCCAAGGGGTGGCGGGCAGGGTGGGTGAGCGGAAAAGCGAGGGAAGGGGTGACATGGCTCAAGTGGCTGATGGAGGTCCAAAGCTGTAGTGGCTGATGTGTGTAGGTGCAAAGCTGAAGTGGCTGATGAAGCCAAGATGTTTGGCTGGGCTATGTGTGTAGGTCCAAACAGCCCCATGTGGCTGTCAGGTTGCATGTTGAAGGATGCGGTCGCACCAGGGGGTTTGCGCTGTTGCTCTTCAAGGCCTGCAGACGGGCCACCTCCTGCTGCTGCACCTCCTTCATGGCCCTTTCACTGTACACGCAACCGGAAATCCAAGCCACACCTGCATCCATGCAAGCAGGGGAGTCGATGAGATTGGGCGACCTTCCGATTCCTAAACCTAACCCTAGCAGCTTCAAATGAATCGCGGGTGCTCCATGCCCCTACGCCTGCTAGGTACACTCACGTGGGTTTGGGTATCCAGTCAATGCCGCTAGCTCCTGTAGTGGCCGGTACTTGAGCCAACATTCGCCGAAGCCACGTCCCTGGCCGCAACCTTCTCGTGACGCGCACCAAACCCAGATGTTGCAGTCCGGCTCGCCCAGACACGCATCGCAACATGCCCCGGCGGTGGGCTGAGGGCGCGCATGCAGGTGGCAGGGAGACAACGACATAATAATGCATGCATAGCCACTGCCTCATCCTGCACATGCGCCTTGGAAACATCGATACCAAATACAACTCAGCATTATGCAAGTGCACAGATACACTGCGCTTGCATCATCATCATGGAAGCTAGGTAATGTCCACCCATGGGTTGCTCTGAATCCTCTCCTTCCCTGGCAGCCACACAGTGGGCACCCTCCCACCCACCCACCATGACGTGAGCGGCACCCCACTTCACTACCTTCTCAGCAAAGTCTGCAGGCACACAGTAATGCTTGCCAGCAAGTGACAAGCTCTGCAGGGGAAGGACTATTATAAGGCAGCAGGGACACTGTGGCAAACACCAGCCTGTGGCAAACACCAACCCTTTGCCATCAGCAACTTGGCGCTTGGTAAGGCAGGTGAGGTGAGGGAGGAGGGAGGAGGGAGGAGGGAGGAGGGAGGAGGGAGGAGGGAGGAGGGAGGAGGGAGGAGGGAGGAGGGAGGAGGGAGGAGGGAGGAGGGAGGAGGGAGGAGGGAGGAGGGAGGAGGGAGGAGGGAGGAGGGAGGAGGGAGGAGGGAGGAGGGAGGAGGGAGGAGGGAGGAGGGAGGAGGGAGGAGGGAGGAGGGAGGAGGGAGGAGGGAGGAGGGAGGAGGGAGGAGGGAGGAGGGAGGAGGGAGGAGGGAGGAGGGAGGAGGGAGGAGGGAGGAGGGAGGAGGGAGGAGGGAGGAGGGAGGAGGGAGGAGGGAGGAGGGAGGAGGGAGGAGGGAGGAGGGAGGAGGGAGGAGGGAGGAGGGAGGAGGGAGGAGGGAGGAGGGAGGAGGGAGGAGGGAGGAGGGAGGAGGGAGGAGGGAAGTTGGAGGAGGGAAGTTGGAGGAGGTAAGTTGGAGGAGGTAAGTTGGAGGAGGGAGGTTGACCCCGGGCCCCTCACCCACATTCTGCATGTGCTTCCATGTGACAGGCAGGCGCCACCCAGGCTTCCTCCACCTCAACACGCTGCACAGCAGACTGGGCTTGTTCATCTGCCTCCAACTGTGCCAGTAGCTCCTGCAGCAGCACATGATCAGCATGCAGCTCTGTGAACATCAGGCATGCACATGCTGATGGCGCTGAGTCTGCACTGTTTGTTGCTCCCCTCAGCAATCCCCAGCACCCCTGCACTTTTGCTCCTGCAAGCTACCCTGCCTATCCAAGGGCCAGTTGAGTCTGCTGTCTGCCCCGCCTGCTCTCGCTGTTGCTGCCCCTGCTGTTCCTGCTGCTTCCCCCTACCACCCTGTTCACCATCGCCACTGCATGATCCTGGTGCTCATGGTGATGGCATTGCATGGCCAGACAAATAGGAGCAGAACAAACTGCTGCTGCCTTGTCTGCTGCCCCTGCTGCCCGCACGCTGCCCCCTGCTGCCCCTGCTGCTGCCTTGCCTGCCTCTGCTGCCCCTGCTGCCCGCCTGCTGCCCCTTGCTGCCCCTGCTGCTTCTTTGGCTGTCCCTGCTGCCCTTGCAGCCTTGCCCCTGCCCCTTGCTGCCCCTGCTGACCCAGTTGCCCTGCTGGCATAGGCTAACCTCCACACCCACCTGCAGCTCTTGCACCTCTGTATTAGATACTGGCAGTGCTTGGGGGAGTTGAGGCGATGGCGCAACGTGGTTCCATATGGGCAGGGATGGCCGCACACTGACCGTGGGTGCTGCAGCAGCATCAGAAGAATTAGGAGCCGCATCAGGAGGCCAGGTGTTGTGGCGTAGCTGCAATGGCAGCAGCCTCAGGGGCTGCAGGGCTGAGCACAGGCATGTGGGCGAGTAGCTGCGGCGAACGAGCCGGCAAAGGCTGCACTCAGTCATTCTGCGATGCCTGAGGGGAGTTGCTTATCAGGCATAGTCTGACCTTTCGACAGCCTTTGAACACACAAGCCCACCAGGCAGCCCATCGCCACGAGGATGCACAAGACGTCTGCCAATCTGCAGCAAGGGCACAGTTTTCGAGCACGTTTCATCGCGCATTACGCGCTGTACAAATGCGGGCCTGTCCCGTCCGACCGGGTTCAGATATTCGTATATCATCACATCCAACATTTCTAGCTTGCGGCGGCTTCATACGTATAGTGTTCGGAGACAGTGTCCAACTGCAGACACTTGGCGTCTTTGCGGTTTAGCGATGTGGCATGGAGCAGAGTTGCAAGCATCCCTACTCCGCGCCAAGGCGCGCTACTGTGCTGCCTAAGCCCTCCCACCAGACTATTCAGCCTAAAAGAGAGCAGCAGCAGCAGCAGCACCACCACCACCACCACCAGCAGCAGCAGCGACAGCATCACCACGAGCAGCAAGATCAGCAGGGCACTTCCACATGGCAGCCACTACAGCACCGCCAGCAGTCTAAGCCGCAGAACTGGCCGCAACACAAGCAGCACTATCACCAAGGGGCCCCTCGGGCTGACCACCAACACATGCAGCAAACCAGTTTCTCCCACCGCCAGCAGCAGCAGCAGCAGCAGCAGCAGGCGAGTAGTTTCCGTCACCAGCACCAGTCTTGGCAGCAGGAGCAGCGGCAAAGCCATTACTCACCCCATCACCACCACAACCACCAGCAGCAGCACAGACAGCGCTTGCACCACCCACAGCACCTACAGCAGCAGCAGCAGCGAGAGCAGCCTACCCCTGCAGTGCCGGCCCCTCCCCCTGCCCCCCCCTCCCCCACAGCCCTGCTGCTTATTGAGCTGTCCCAGCTGTCAGAAGCCTGGGCTGCCTGGCAGAATACCCTGAAGCAGCAGCAGGCACAACCGCAGCAGCAGCCCCCGCCACCACTGCAGCAGCAGGGGCAGGGGCAGGGGCAGCAGCAGGGTGGGCAGCAGGGGCAGCAGCAGGGGCAAGGGCAGCAGGGGCAGGGGCAAGGGCAGCTTTTGTCACCTCCCATGCCACCTCCTGGCCCTGTTGACCTCCAAGCACCTTGTAATGATGGCTTGCATGACGTCATGCAAGCACAGCGCATGCAAGCCCAAGCCACGAGCCTGGTGTGCCAGTTGTCTTCCAGCACCTGTCTAACCCATGAACATCACTCTGACTGGTGTGATCTCCATGTCAGCCACATGGCTCGCATGGTCACTGCCATGGCCGGCTTGCAGCAATACGACGCAATGCTCCTGCGTCACTCTGAACGTGTGACGCTGACATCACTGCACAGCCTACTGGCCGCACAACCGGCCTCCCACCAAATAAATTTGGATTGCAGCGGCAGCAACAGCGGCAGCAGCAGCAGCAACAGCAGCAACAGCGGCAGCGGCAGCAGCAGCAGCAGCAGTGGCAGCGGCAGCAGCAGCAGCAACAGCGGCAGTGGAAACAGCAGCAGTGGCAGCAGCAGCAGCCGTAGTCCAGCCTCCGCACTTGCCGCTGCGGCTGCAACTCTTGCTGCCGCCTCCTCTGCTGCTGCTGCTGCTGCTGCCGCCCCCAGATCCACTGCCAAGCCAGGTCACAGAGCAGCAGGTCTAACCACACCAGGCAGCAGGCGTGCCATGCCCACCATGCCCACCACCATGGTGGCCACTGGAGCGGCTAAGGCACGCCACAGCACCCCTGGCAGCCCAGCACACCCTGACCCCTCCTTGCCTCACCTCACCTCGCCTGAGCACCTACCTGGAGCTGCCAAGGCACGCCACAGCTCACAGTGCAGCTCAGCAAGCCGCTACCCGGCCCCCTCCCTGGGTCCCTCCCCCCTCATCAGTGGGCCTGGCCTCCCCTCTCCCACCCCCACTGCCCCCCCTGCCCTTGCCCCCTCCCTGCCCTCCCTGCCCTCAGCCCCCACTCTCACTCTCAGCCTGCGTGATGTGTCCCGCCTGCTGGCTGGCTGGGTGAAGCTGGGTCACACTCCCGAGGTCCAGGTCACACTTGCTCTGCTCCAAAGCAGCCAGACGCTGCTGCAACCCGCCCTGGAGCAGGCAGCAGCAGGGGCGGGGGGCGGCGACAGCAGCAGAGGAGGGGGAACCCCAGGGGGGCCAGGGGGGGGCGTGCGAGGAGTAAGGGGCAGCGCTAGCCCAGGGGGAGGCTGGAGGAATGGAAGTGGTGGGGGGAATAGAGGGGAGGCAGTGAAGGGGGTGGGAGGCAGGGAGAGGGAGGGAGGGGCAGGTGCAGGGGCAGGGGCAGGGGGAGGGGGGCGGCGGGGGGACGTTCGCCTTGAGGCCACAGCCAGGGCCCTGGTCGACCTTGTGGAGGCAGTTGCCAGCCTCCTAGCCCCTGGGGCCGTTGCCCCGCAGCCCTCCCTGACTCTACGCCCCCATCCCTCCCCCCCCTCCCCCCTCACCCCTGCGCAGCTCGCTACACCCTCCACCTCCACCCCCACCCCAGGCTCACCCCATGCTGCCCTGCCCACCCCTGCCATGCTGCTGCTGGCAGCCAGGCGGGCAGGGGCTCTGCTGACTCCTGCCTTTGCCTCTCGCCCCACAGCAGGCAGCGCAGGACCCCCACCTCTGCCCACCTTGACCCAGCCGCCCTTTGGTACCCCCCCCCATGCTGATGCCCCTGGCACTGGCCAGGGTCCTCCCCTGCCTCCCCTGCTGCCTCCACCCCCCGCTGGCCATGGAAGGATTTTTCAACCACCCCATGTCAGCACACATCATGAGCCTGGCCGGCTCCCCCCTGCTGCCATCCCCACCCCGCCCCACCCCACCCCTCCCCCTGCTCCCAGCCCACCCCCCGCCCCCCACCCCCCTCTGGCCCAACCTCTTGTCCTGCCCGCCTGGCTGGCCTGCTATGAAACCTTCTCCATGCCCCACCTGGCAGTGCTGCCGCTGTCCGGCCTGACCCGCCTGCTGCAGGCCTGTGTGCGGCTGGGCATGGCCCCAGGCCCCCCCTGGCTGGCTGCTGCTGCAGGAGTCCTGGGGGAGGCCATGCAGCAGGCGGTACCCCCAGCGCTGCTGCCGGAGCCTGGGTCAGGGCAGCCGCTAGCTGCTGGCAGGCACAGGGGGGCAGGGGGGCAGGGCCGGCCAGGGTGGGGGGCAGGGGGGCAGGGGCGGGCAGGGGGGGGCCCAGCTGGGGGTGGAGGGTCCGGAGCAGCAGGACTGCGCCCAGGAAGGTGGGGGGCGGCTGTGGCCCACCAGGCCAGAGCAGCAGGGCTGGGCCTGAGGGGGGGGGGCTGGGAGGGGGGTGCCCGGGGGGCAGGAGCAGCAGGGTGGGGCCAGGGGAGGGGGCGCCGACAGCTGGGTGTGGGAGTGTCAGGCCCAGTGAGGGTGGGTCAGCAGCCCCACGGGCGAGGTGCCCGGCTGCCCTTAGTGTTGGGGAGCATTGGGCGAGGGCTGCGAGGGGACCAGGCTGGCAGGGGGGCCAGCAGCAGGGGGCGGCGCGGTGCAACTGCTCAGCGCCTCCTTGTCTTGCCGTCAGAGGGCTCCAGGACCCCCCCGGTGTCAAGGGTCGAGGGTGGGGCTGCTGGGGGGCAGATCCTGAGGGGCCGTGCGCTGGCGGCAATGGCGGCAATGGCGGCAATGGCGGCCAGGGCGGCACGCAGGGCGGCGGTGCATGCTGGCCGTCATGCAGGGGGGGGGAACAACTGGGCGCTGCTGCTGCTGCCGCGGCCTAAGGCACGGCAGCGGCGGCTGTGGACTGGGCCCCAGCAGCCTCAGCAGCCCCACCCCCCTGGCCCTGGGCCCATGGGCTGGCATAGACCCTCCACCCACCCACCCACCCGCCCTCGCCTTTCATCCTCCCGCCACCACCATCACCACCACCTCTCATCACACTTGGCTCGCTTCCCTGGTGTGACCTCACGGGCAGGTCACACTCGTGCAGCCGCCCCCCCCCCCACTCCCCCTCGCACTGCCATCGCTGCGACTGGGCCAGACACGGCAGCCCCCCAGGTGCCCCAGGTGCCCCGTGCCGCCCAGCTGCTGCCCCGGGCCCGGCTGCAGGACATCAGCCAGGCCGCTGAGGCGCTGGCTTACCTGGCTCTGGGCCCCCCTGGTGCCACGCTGCCCTCTCACGCCTATGCTGCTGAGCGGCTGAGGGAGCTGAGGGGGCAGGGGGCAGCGCACTGGAAGGGGGTGCTGGAGGTGAGGCCAGCAGGAGGGGAGGCAGGTGGGGGGGGAGACGGCAGCCTAAGGGGCACAAGGGCGGGGGCCGATGAGGACGTATACATGTCTGTATGCTATAGAGGATATATGCACAAGAAGGGTTGTAGAGGTTGTAGAGGATGGCTCAGCGGGAGGGGAGGCAGGGGGAAAGGGTGTCAAGGGGGACATGGGGGGGGACCAATGACGAGCTGTGTATACGTTCAGGATGTAGAGGATACAGGGCAGAGGGTACTGGGCTGGGGTCATGTGGGTGAAAGCATGCTGCCTCTGCTGCTGCTGTAGTCTTGCCCGGCCGCGGGTGCGCAGGCCTTGGTCGGGTACGTCACCCCACCCCAGCTGCGCTTCCTGACGTCACGTCAGCGTTTGCGCTGCCTGTGGGCTGCTGCTGTGCTCCACGCACCTGACACCCGCCCGCGTGACCCGTTCGACGATAACACTGTTGCCGGGAGCAGTCCGGCACCGGCACAGCCCAACACCGCTGACGGTCGCGCTTTGGCAGGTCCCAGCGGCGAGCTGGGCGTCCGAGCGCAGGCGACGCTCGCTTTGCTGCAAGGAGGCCTGCCTCTGCTATCCGTAGCCGCCTCAGTGCAAGCGCTGCATGCCGCGGCGCTGCTGTGCATCCGTCCTTACCCGGCATGGCGAGCGGACTGGGAGCTGGCGGTGCTGCGGAAGGGAGGAGCCCTGTCCGCAACCAGCGCATTGCAGATGGCCTGGGCATTGGACGTGACGCTGCCGCGGCCGTGCCGCCTCAGCGCCTCCCTCACCTCTGCGCTAGTCGCTGCGCTCAGCCGGCATGCCGGACAATTCAGCCGGGAGCAGTTAAGCCTCGCGCGGTACTGCTTGCTTCGCCTGTTCCCCCGGTTGCGGAGCAGGCCGCTGCAGCAGCTGATGGCCGACATTGACCTACGGCTACAACACATGTGAGGAGGCGCGCGATGAAGCGCAGTCCGGCAGGTAGCTGAAGGTGACCTCAATACACGGCCACAGTGACTGAACAACGACCGGACCGTGGGGGATTGACATGTCATGATGCAAGATGCGAAACGTTTTAAGCCGGACATTATTGTCGTGCGAGAACATCGACCAAACACAAAATACACCCTCGTTGTAAGTGACTGGCTGTCTTCGCTGGCCAATTGACTGGCTGCAGGCTTTGACTAGTGTGACATAGGGTCACTCACTGGCGGACGAAAGGAGCTGCTAGCGCCATCCACTGCAGCCTACGCTCGCAGACAATTGGTGCTGGCTCCCCTTGCGATGACCCTCGCTCTCGCTCTCGCTCTCGCGGCGC
This sequence comes from Haematococcus lacustris, assembly GCA_030144725.1. Taxonomy (NCBI): domain Eukaryota; kingdom Viridiplantae; phylum Chlorophyta; class Chlorophyceae; order Chlamydomonadales; family Haematococcaceae; genus Haematococcus; species Haematococcus lacustris. Next base: position 86,723 of record JASKMD010000204.1, on the reverse strand, counting down.
TGTTTGTAGGCTGCACTGCCTTCAGGTCTGTATCGATTATAGCTATGCCCAGCGCTTTCACGTTTTGCCAGGGCGCGGCGATCACTGCTGACCCTCGCTGACGCAGGCTGTCGCCAACTCAGCAATTGAACAACTTCAGACCCGACGCAGTGAACAACGCGCCCATCATTGGCATCCTGTCCCAGGTTGGTTTAAGTCTCACCAACGGTTCAGCTGCCAGCCGTGCACCGAGCAGGCGGGCACCGAAAGCCGCAGCTGCTCGCAACAAGCAGCGCCTCAGCTATCCAGTATCAATGAAGGGCCCTTATGCTGCTGCAGCCTGGCGACCCTGCCCCAGCGGGCATGTCCTACATCGCAGCATCGTACGTGAAGTGGGTGGAGGTGGGTGTCTAGGCTGGCTCTGGACTGTGACCTGCCCGCCATGGCCAGCTATGGACTTAACACCAGGCGGGTAGGGGGTGCAGTCCATCAGCCCCTGCAGAGTCTGACCCAGTCCTTGCAGGGCAGTGGCGGCTGCAGCAGTTGGTTCTGCAGCAGCTGATCAGCTGGCACTGCCTGGCTTGCACAGGCACACTTCCCCCAGCCCCCTTGCATTGACCCTTCCTCCAGGGCAGGCACATACTGTGGCAGGCAGGCTGGCACTTCCTTGGCTGCCAGCCTCCTCCATGACTCCGCCTGATCACCACAAATGATCCCTAGCCTCCCAGCCTGCACCTACACCACGCCTTCTCTTCAGCCTCGACTGCCCCAGCAACTGCCCCAAGAACCCTCATGCGCTCATGACTAGCCTGGCCCATAGTGGCTGGCTATGCAACGGCAAGCTATTCTCCGCAATCTTCTGATGCTCCTTGCTTGCGTCTATCCCTCCTTATTTACTATCTGTGTCATGAAGTCAGTCAGCTTGTCCTGCACCCCTGCAGTTGGCCTTGTCTCACTCTTGTGTCACACCGCCCACCCTAATCTCCTCCTGGCCTGATCAGCTCTCCCCATTTTTGGCCGAACATCAGTGTGCTGTTATGTCTGTCTGCGCGGCCAGCGCTCGCCGTTGTTCTCTCCCTGCTGACGCACATTATCCCCACCCTCACCCTGCTCCTCATTCAAGCTGCTGCCACCGCCGCTGCTGCTGCTGCCGCTGCTGCTGCTGCCGCTGCTGCTGCTGCAGCTGCTGCCGCCTCTGCTGCCTCTGCTACTGCTGCCCTCTGCTGCTGCTGCTGCTGCCTCTGCTGCTGCTGCTATTGTTGCTGCTGCTGCCTGACCCTGTGCCTGACGCAGTCTGCGGGTGCCCGGGTGGTGCCCATCCTGTACGACATGAGCCCGGCCCAGGTCCGAGCCCGCTTCGCCATGATCAACGGCCTGCTGCTGCCGGGTGGAGGCGCCAGTCTGCGTCCCGGCCACCAGTTCTATGACACGGCCAAGCTGCTGGTGGACCTGGCTGTTGAGGCCAACGACAAGGGGGACTACTTCCCAGTGAGTGACAAGTCAGCTGCGTCCTCAATAGCTAGGTGCCGCGAGGGGGAAGCCTGCAGCCTGGCTGTGCCAACGACAAGGGGGACTGCTTCCCAGTGAGTGGACGACTTATCTGCATGACCTGCGGGGTAGGCTAGGCAGGCAGGCAGGCAGACTAACGACAAGGGGGACTACTTCCCAGTGAGTGGACGACTGATACACATGACCTGCAGGCTGTGGTATGGGGTGCTAGGGAGGCAGGGCAGGTTAATCACACTAATCGCACTAAAGACTACTTCCCAGTGAGTGGACGAATAATTTGCATGACCTGCATGACCTGCGGGGTAGGCCAGTTAGGCTAGGCAGGCAGGGGCAGACAGCCAGAGCAGGCTAGGCAGTGATCTGCTTGACCTGCAGGGCGGGCTAGGCTAGGCTAGGCTAGGCAGGCAACCCTACACAAGCCAACACACCTGTCATCGCTACCCCGGCCCTCTAGTCAGGCAGGCAGGTAGGCATTATCACACCATTCAGTACCAGAGTACAGGACAGGGTGGGATGCCTGGAGGGGGGCTGGGCAGTGGATACGGTTGATACCCTGACACGCTGGACGGTGATGGCTGTGGCTGTTGTGCTTGTAACCATGGAAGGCCAGGGTGACACCGGCAGTGGCAGCGGCTGTTGTGCTAATGGCCATTGGGAGTAAAGCGTAGCCACAGTTCGTGATGGCAGGTGTACACTTATGTGGTGTGTGGTCGCCTGGTCAGGTCAGAGGGCAGCAGGGCTGCAGGGCAGGTAGGCCAGGGTGAAGAAACAAGAGAACATGAGAGAAACAAGAGATAGGGTAGCCGAATTTATGCAACTTACTGAAGTAGAGGTGATGCCTGTCATGCATTTGGTATTCAGCCTGGTGTCAGGCCCCGCACCCCGCAGATCCAAGGCACCTGCCTGGGCATGGAGACACTGAGCATCATCATCTCCCGCAACTACACCATCCTCAGCAACTTTGACGCGGAGGACGCACGTGAGGCCTGGCCTAGTGGGGTAGAGGGGAGGGGAGGGAAGAGGCCTCCTTCAGGCAGCTAGTGGGGCAGAGGGGAGGGGACGGAAGAGAAGGGGGTTAACGAGGGGATGAAAAGGGGTGGCAGGAGGGGAGGAGTGCCTCGAGGTAAACTACCAGGAGGGGAGAGGGCGGACAGAGTGGAAGGGTCCAAGGAGGGGGGAGAGGAGGAGGAGGAGGAGGAGGAGGAGGGGTACCTCTCTAGTGGACTAGGAGAGATAGGTGCAGGAGGGGGTAGAGCTAGGACAGTTAGGAGGAGAGGGGAGGGCGTGTGTAGCCCTGCCACCTTCCTATGTGTATGAAGGGGATCAATCAGGGAAGCTTGGTGGTGGCAGCCTCCCTCCCTACCTCCTGAACCCTCTGTTGGTCTAATGGCCTCTCCTTCATCCCCTGCCTTACCTCCTAAACCCTCCTCCTCATTAACCATGGCTCAGCATGCCCCTCCTCAACAGGGCCCCCCCTCAACCAGCCTCAACCAGCCACCCTGGTTGACCCTCTTGACCCTCTTGGGCTCTTGGCCTCCACCCCTTGCTCCTGCATGGCAGTCAGCTGCCCACACCCCACACAGTCAGCTGCCCGCACCCTCCCTCCAGCACCAGCACCAGGTTTGAGTTGTGCCCTGCTGCCCTGCTGCCCTGCTGCCCTGCTGACCTGCTGCCCTGGTGCCCTGCTGACCTGCTGCCCTGCTGACCTGCTAGTGTCCTGCCCTGCTGGACTGCCGACCTGCTGCCCTGCTGCCTGCAGCCGCCCCCCTGTTGTACACCCACATGGCCAGCCAGAGCCACTTCATCACCAACCTGCCGCCTGATGTCAAGGTGGCCCTGCAAGATGAGCCAATTGCCATGGAGAACCACGGCAAGGGTAAGGGAGGAGGGAGAAGAAAGGGGTGGAAGTAAAAGTTCAAGCAGGCAGCAGGACCGGCCCTGACCCATCCTGCCTGGGCTCTGCCCGGCAGAGGAAGGGTGCAGGGGTAGTTTGTGAGGAGATTGTGAAACCCAGGAAGAACTGACCTGAACTGCACCCATCTGACCTGCCCTGCTCCGCCCTGGATTGACCCGCCCTGACCTAACCTGACCTGCCCTGCCGTGCTGCACAAACAGGGCTGGCCATGTCCGCTGTGGTAGAGAACCCCCGGCTGCTGGACTTCTTTGACGTCATCAGCCTCAGTCTTGACAAATCAGGCAACGCCTACGTCAGCACGCTGGAGGCCATCCGGTATCCTATTGTGGCAACGCAGGTCAGCCAGCAGGGCAGCAGGCTGCGCTAGATCAGATCGTTAGCCTGGTGTGCATGACAGGGTCAGGGCCTGGGCCTGATCAGGTGTCTGGGCAGGGTCAAGTCAGGGGCAGGTCAGGGGCAGGGGCAGTTGGGTCAGGTGCAAGGGCAGGTGAGGGGCAGTCGGGTCTGGGGCTAATCAGGTGTCTGGTCAGGGGCAGGGTCAAGGGCACGGTCAGGTCAAGCCAGGGCAGGAGGTGATCAAGGTCGTAGGCCAGGAGTTCAGCAGGTCTGATCCTGCTCTACTTCGCCTGTATCGCTTGGTCTGGTAGCGTGCTAGGCTGGGCTGGGCTTGTGCTTGCTAGACCTAGGCTAAGCATGTGGCCACAGCAGGGAAGGGGAGGGGCGTGACAGGGCTTGACCTGATCTGACCAACGTGTCACCTGATCTGCCCTGATCTGACCTGATCTGCTCCAAAATGGCCTGAACCTGGCTGCCCGCCACCCGCCCTGAGCTGTGCTGCCTGGTCACCAATAGAGACTTGGCTAAGCTGCACTAAGTGCCCTAGGCCTCATGGCTTATAGTAATGTGCTGCTGCTGATAGTAACGTAGTGTCCAGCCAGCCGTCACAGCTGGGCCGCCATGGTTGCCTACCAAGCTCTGGGATGTCACCAATAGGCCTAGGCCTCGTGTCCTGCCCGGCTGTGCCCCACTGTGCCCTGCTGAGCCCTGCCCTGCTCGACCTGACCACCGTAGGCCTCAGGCTAAGCTGGGCTGGCTTCGTGCTTTAGGCCTCAGGGCCTGACCCGCCCTGCCCCGCTCTGACCTGTGCTGACCTGCCCTGACCCGCCCTGCCCTACCCCGCTCTGACCTGCTCTGACCTGTCCTCACTGTGTCACCATTCGCAGTGGCACCCGGAGAAGAACCCTTTTGAGTGGACACCCAGCCTGCACATCCCGCACACTGACAATGCGGTGAGCCACACCTTCCATGCTGCTGCTGCTGCTGCTGCTGCCTCTTCTGCTGCTGCCTCTGCTGCTGCTGCTGCTGCTGTTTTGAGTGCCGCAACTGCTGCTGCTGCCGCTGCTCCTGTTTGCTGCTCTTGCTGCTACTCCTCCTGCTGCTCCCCTTCAGCTGCTACTGCTACTGCTGCTGGTGATGATGGTGATCATGGCTGCTGGTGGTGGTGGTGGTGGTGGAGCGCAGATCCGCATGTCCCAAGAAGTGGCCAACTGGTTCATCAGCGAGGCACGCCGCAATACACACAAGGCCAAGAACCAGGTCAGGGGCAGGAGGTCAAGGGGCCCTAGGGGCAGGGTGCAGGGCAGGGACAGGGCCAGAGCTGGCCAGCAGGGGGGAGCAGTAAGGGGGTGGTGGGGTGCTCGGGTGGATGCAGTGCATCCCTCGCAGCAGCTGCGGGGCAGTTTGCTGCAGGTAGGTTTGTGGCACACCATCCACGTGACCATGATCATCACTGTCATCGCCAGCAGTAGGTGTGCAGTAGGGGGCTGATGGTGCTGATGGCGACTGGTCTGATAGCTGGGTCCAGGGCTGAGGGTCAGGGTCTGCCTGATCATCATTCCTGGTCAGCGCCACACAGCAGTAGGGATGCAGTAGGGGTCTGGTGGTGCTGCTTGGGTCCAAGAGAGTGTCAGGGGCTGACTGCTGAGCAGGTGGGCAGCTGGGTCTGGGGAGTCTACTGGTGTGTGGGCAAAGAAAGGGGACAGTAGGGCAGTAGGGCAGGGACTGTGGCCGTCAGCCCTTTACCACTGTCAGCCAGCTGCTGCTGGCTTACAACACTGTCAGTCAGCCAGCTGCTGAGCAGCAGGTTGTGGTGTGTGGTGCTGCGCTGCAGCTGCAAGAGGATGACGTGCTTATCTACAACTGGCCCCCAAGCTTCACTGGTACGCTCAGCCAGCAGCAGGGGGGAGCAGCAGCAGGGGCGTGCGGCATTAGGGGTTTGCAATAGCAGGGGCTCGCAGCGACAGGGGACGGCAGCAGCAGGGGGGAGCAGCAGCAGGGGAGCCAGTCACCATTGCAGGCAGGTGTGGGTGTGGCAGGCCTGGCCAGCTCTGCCCCTGTCACCTGTCACAGGAGTAGCCATTGAGTCCTTGGACCTTCGCCTGGTAATGCCTTGCAGGGGCTCTGTGCCTTTTGTTTTCTGACCCCTAACCCTTCACCAGACCTCTGACCCCTGACCAGACCCCTGACCTGACCCCCCACATGACCTGGTAGACCCCCTGCCCTGATGCAATCCCTGACTCGCCCTCAACACCCTGGACCCCCCCTGACATGACCCCTGCTGCCATGATGGCGCAGCAGCAGCAGGGGGGAGCAGCAGCAGGGGGGCGGCAGCACCAGGGGGTCCAGGTACCCCCATGACTTTGGGAAAAAGATCACTCTATGCCAACCTTGACCTAAGCCCCCCTACCTGGCCCCCCGCTGCAGGTCGTCACGAGTACGAGGGCGAGGAGAAGGACTTTGAGCAGTGCTACTTCTTGGGCCCTGCAGACGTGCATGAGGGCAGACTGGACGCCGCCCTGCCCAGCCCCACCCCTGCCCTCAACTCGCGCCAGCCCCTTGGCAGCAGTGTGGTACAGGCGCTGAACCGTGCTAAGGCAGCGGTGGCTGCCAACCTGCATTGGCTGTAGCTGGAGCTGGTGGGAAGCTGAGCTGGCTGGAGCTGGAGCTGGGGCAAGTACACGATGTCGATGACAATGAAGAAGAAGAAGAGTATTCCGGGACAAGCGGCGTGCATCAAGGGAGGAGCTCCTGCCTGGTTACCTGCATGGCCTGCTCCCACCAACCACCCTGCGTGCCCCCTGCAATGGTGTTGCACAGCACCACCCTGTTGCTGCTTAACCTGGGGCAGACAGTGTGGGGCGTGGTGGGGATGGGGGCGAGGGTGGAAAGAGAAGGGAAGGGTAACGAGACGAAGTGTGGGGGGGGGAATGAGGTAAGGGAGGGGTGGGCTATAGCTTAGCAGTGGTGGTGGTGGGCAGGGTCATGGGTCCTCTGTATGATCATGTCATGGCATCCGCTGATGTTTGGCAATGTCAGTCACAGCTAGCGCTGCTGCAGCTCAGGCTGGTTGGGCAAGGCGCAACATTAGGATGTGGCAGATGCAAAAGTAGATATTGGGCAGAGGGGTTGGTTGGGATTTCTGCACGTGACGCTAGGCTGCTCTGGGAGAGTGTGGTCACAACGGTGGACAGGGTTGTATGCGGAATGGTTACGGATGCAATCGGACTTATTATATATGCCGGGTTTGCCTCTACAAATGCGATAACTGTTCCGTCATCAACCCAGTGTTCATAAACCTGGGCTTGGGCAACGAGTTTGCGTCTCCTGTAAGAATGATGAACGTAACCTCTGCATGGATGTAGGCAGAACTGCATAGTTGTGGAGAGCAGGCTGCACTGCAGCCGCCCTCCACAAATAACCTCAGCTATACGAAATGGTCAACTCTGCACACCCCTGCTTGATCACCCCTCATTGCGTTACAACTGCGCTACCCCTTTAACAGATTTGAGGTTATGAGGAAGGCTTCAGGTAAAGTTAGAATCATACTTCACCTTTTCAAGTTTCATTGCGCTCTTAAGCTCACTGTGTAGTAGCTCAGTGCACGGCGTATAATGCGCTTCCCTTGGCAAAAGGAGGAACCATCGAAGGAGGCGCCGAAGGCGGACGACGTCAGTCCGCAGCAGGCAGCACCTCTTAGTGAGTTTGACGCTACGCTGAATTCAGGGTATAAGTGTCGCAGGTTCATACTTCGCTATCCATGGCACTCAACTTAGGGTGGGCACCCGTGACCTGCAGAGGCTGGCCTCACCTTGGCACCAATTGCTGACAGTGACGCCTTGCCCACCTTGCCGAAGCCATCCTCCGTCTTTGAGTTTGGACCCCAGACCCTAGTTGGAATGGAGTTCATGAGGGGGATATGCACAGGCGATGACCCAGACGCCATCCAAGCTTGCACATGGTCGATCGAGCCGCTGCAAGGGAAGTCCAAAGAGAAGAAGCACCAGTACAGGATAGAGTTTTGACCTGTGGCAGCGACAATGCAGTGACAGGAACGGTGTGGCCAGCAGTCCAGCAGCAGGGGCGGGTGTCCAGCTTGGTCTCCCCACCAAACAACAGCTGACCCACTGATGTCGTGGATCCAGGCACGGCAGGCAGTGTGCCTGCCTTCCCTGCTGGCTCCCTAGCCAGCTAGTGCTGGTCACTGACGTCACACTTGAGTAACCCCATGCCTGCTAAGCTAGGGTTCCGTCCAGTGACAAGCATGCTCAGCAAGGGGATGGGGTGCGCATGCCCAGCAAGGCCAATGGCACCATGGTGACCTGCGTGTGTGGTGCCCTGCTGCCATGCCAGTTTGGTCCTTAAGGAAGTGAAGTGGGCATGTCAGCTTGGGCAGACTGAGTGGCCTGGTGCGACAAAAAGGCAGGGTCAGGGTCAGATACAGACTTGATGTATAGCCCCGGTTTTCTTGTTGTTGTCAGATTCAGTGGCACTGAGGAGTGCTACAGTGTGCATGAGGTCGTCATCAGGATGAATCATCATTATCATCCTCAGCGGCAGCAGCAGCAGCATGACATGGCGATGCTGCAACTCATGGTCATGGGACTGGATGCCATGATGCCAGCGAGCCTAGTCGTTGTAAGTGCAAGCCGAGTGACTTGCTGCTCTTGCTTCTGATGTAATGGGCCGGGAGGGTGTATGCCTGCTGGGTACACCAGCTGCCCTGCCCTGTGACCCTCCCCCTCCTGCACCCCTCCTTCATAAGCGTGGCCGCATCACCCCCTGAGGGCACCCTCCCGCCCCCCGCATGCCTCGGGTCTGTGGCCGCCCTCCCCTGAGTGTCAGTAGCAGTGTTGATGGGCTCCTGGTAAGCAGCTTTGTGGGCCGGAAATCAGAGGTGTCGAAGAGGCCCAGAGAGCTCACACCATAGCGGCCTCAGCATGCAAGGCTGAGAACGACTTATTATGCGAGCCGAGTAACGACGGACCCACACCTGCTGTGCTCTGTATTGTGATGGCTTAGGTTGCTGTCATGGTGCATCATAAGCTCATGAAACAGACTTGATGTATAGCCCCGGTTTTTCTTGAGTGACATGACCCCCGTTACATCTTGCAGCGCCCTCGCGCGTCGCGCTGCTCGCAATGCAGCTGGCTAGGAGCCACAAGTATGCCAGCACTGTTCGTGTTCCAAGCCTCACACGCACGCCCCCTTGCATCCGCCCCCTTACAAGCCTCCAAGACAAGATGCTTAAGATTAGAGTCCAAGCAGCTCCTGAACCCCACAGCCCTCATGCTACACCAAAATAAAGCATGAGTTGGAATCGAACCAGGCTGCAAGTCAGGTCCCACAAGGTCTGTTTGGCAATATGTACCATGAGCCATTTGATGTCGCGCTTACACAGCCTTGATCAGCGAGCCTTTCCGATATGCCTACTGCATCAAAGGGCCTGCACGGCCTGGACGCCCACCAACCCTTGCCAAGTGTCCAGCTGGCAAGGTTACTGTAGATGGATGCGGCGCTCTTTTATAAGCGGGTGCTGGTAGGTACGGTACACAACAGCGCTAGCGCGAGGGCCGGCGGTTATGTCGGTTAAGCGGGTGGCTCGCATCTCGCATCGGGCTGCCGCAGCTCTCTCGCAACATGCCTAAGCGTTGCAATGGCCCTCCTCCTCCACCACATCAAAGCATATACTATGAGCTGCAGGCAGCATGACTGAAGGAACTGTTTTTTTCTGGTCTCTCCTTCGACGACATTATTGAGAGGGCTGATGAATAATGAGAGCTTCCTATGCTTTCTTAGGCTTTCCTATGCTATCCTCTGCTATCCTCTGCTGTCCTATGCTTTCCTATCCTTCCTATTCTTACAACGCTGACTGCGTCGGCCCATCGCTAAAAATGGCCGCAAATCTGCATCATTTGTGCCGCTGATGAACGCTGGTGGTAGCTTGGAAGAACCTGAACAATCTCTACCTTCGTCGCAGCCTGATGAGCGCGAGATAATGGAGTAAATCAGATATGAGCATGGTAGGTATGTCTGGTGTATCTATGGGTGTCAATCCTAAGGATAACGCTATCGGGCAAGGTAGAGATGCTCGAGGCACACCGCTTGCATCTATGAAGGAGGTCAGCACGGCGTTTGATGCACTTCCTGCCTAGAAATAAGACTTCTACGCACCGTAATTCCAGGAACTTCCCAAGCTGCGCAGGGCAGATGTAATACACTGCAATAGCTTCTAATGGGAGCTATGAGCATACTTCAAAGCTAGGGCGCAGAAACCAGACGGTTACGTAGCAGCAACAAGCAGCAAATTGATCTCAAAAATAGCACTGCAGATTTGCATGACGGCACCCCATCCCGGTACGCCGACCGACCGACTAGTGGCCGCTCTACCTCGCTCGTTGCTGCGGCGTTATTGTATGCACGTGCACTACCGTTAGGGTGCAAGGAGTCACTGGTGCCAGGATACCGCGGAGGGGGGCAAAGTTGACTTTAGCCCGTCCCTCGCAGGCCAAGCTGCGGAGCTCCAAGCCGTAGCGGGACGTCGCGGTTTGACCTCTTGGAGTTCAGTATACGCGACAAAAAGTGACGGTACATTTTATCGAGCCATTTTACCTGACCTTGTGGGACCTGACTGCAAGCTCATCATTGTAAAGGCTACCGACAGTGTGCCTAATGCCCACTTCAGCTCAGCCTTCTGGTGTGTGTGCCTGTTGCCAGTGCCTGCGCCTGTGCCACACACATCCCCTTTGTGAGGGGTTCATTGTTTTTTTTGTTGTTGGGATTGTCTTGAGCTGTAGCTGGCTATTGCTGCAGCTTGCGCTGCCACTTGAGCAACAGGGGCTTGTCGGCTATTTCCACCCAATCCTGGCCTGGCTGGCCTGGCTTTGGCATGGCTGGGCGGTTAGTCCAGTAGCACAGCTCAGTGGGACGAGGCCCTGGGCCGACTGCACAGCGGCGGATGTTCAGCGCGGCTGACACGTCCCGGTCATAGAACCTGCACATGGGTGTGGAAGATGCATGACGTCAATTCATGTGTCATGTCATGTGAAACATGCTCATGTCATGCACATTTGTAGGGTTCAGGCTTGTGAATCTTCAGATTTTCAGATTTTCAATTTTCAGATTTTCAATGAAATGAAATGAAATTCATTGAAAAACTGAAAGAGTTTCATCGTCAGTGAAATTGAGCGGATGCCGCTATTTCTCAGCCTATCCTTTTAGACGCGGCTTGTTTGTAGGCCTGCACTGGTTGAAATGCAGAAACACGTAGTTTGCCAAAGGTCAGACATGCAAGCCATTCTTAAAGATGCAAGCCGTCCATGCTGTCCGTGGATCCGCCATCTGTGGCGGTTTCTGGCTTGCGCTTCTTCCGCTGTGGCTGTAGCGCGCTGGCGCTAGCCAAGCCAATCGCAGCACAGCCAATCACTCTGCACGACCCGATCTGCGATCTGACCGGGGGCAGCACCCGGCACTTTCAGATGTGCAGTGAAAACGTTCAGATTTTCAGATGAAAATTTTCATTGAAAATCTGAATGAAAATCTGAAATTTTCACAAGCCTGGTAGGGTTGGGTCAATGCTTACCTGGTGATGTTGTTGATGCTTGTTGAGCACATCAGGCCCCGGACTTGGGAACGCTTTGCCATGCTTTTCACTGGCCGCAGCCACCTGCATGGACACATGGGACAATTTGTAAGATGTCTCATCTTGACCCTAACTAGTCACCTTGACTCCACCACCTCCCAACACTGCCAACAACCCCCTATCCTCAACCCCCTCACCTGAAGGACTCAGGCGGCGTGTCAATGAGGGTCTCACTGGGGGTGTTGTCGGCTGAGCTGACCCGGCTGGTTCGGAACTCGTCCACCAGCACCACACGCTCTGGCCTGAACTGCTTCACTGCCTCCTTCTGCATCTGGCTGACAGGGACACCCCTGCAGCCAATGGTGCCACTGCCGTTGAAGCCAGCTGCCCCATAGGCCAGGG
>JASKMD010000204.1:0-70000 GCA_030144725.1 Haematococcus lacustris | reverse complement strand
CATTTGGTGGATGGAGCGGCTGCACGTGGCACTGCTGGCCAGGGGTTTCTACTCAGGCGATGATGACATCCAGGTGGTCAGGGCCAGGTCGCTGCATGGGGCTGGGCTGCAGGGGAAGGCTAGGGCCAAGGGGTAGGGGCAGGGGCAGGGCCAGGGGCAGGGACGGGGGCAGGGCCGGGGCTGCTGTGGAAAGGGCAGTTTGCGTGTGATGTGATGGGGTGGGTCAGCCTGCTGTAGAAAAGGGGCTGTCTGCACTGGAGCTTGTTGTCCTGATGAACTGGGCCTGCCTGTATGTGCGGATCGGAGCATCTGGGGTGACGGCCAATGGCAAGGTTTCAGATCACCAGCTTGATGAAGAGAGTGTGACGGTGGGTTTGATGTGCATGCGTGCTGGCGGACTGCTGGCTGACTGCTGCAGAGTGCGACGTTTGGGTCTGGCACTCAAAAGGCCTTGGACAAGTTCCAACAGCAGTGTGGCCTACCCCCTACAGGTGCACTGCTGACCGTGACATCTCCTGTGACGAGTGATGTTTTGATGTGATGGAGTGAGGAGTGATGTGTGAGATCACTAACCTGCTTTCCACCCTTTACCTACACTTCCCATGTCCCACCCTCCCTACCCTTTCAGGCAACATCTGCAGCCTCCCAACCATCGTCATAGCAAAGAGAGTAAAATCGCTGGGTCAGGTTCAGGAGGTCACGGGTTCTAATCCTGCTCATGACCGCAGGTTTTGCAGACCCTGCCACCTGGACTGCTCTGCTGTCTGAGCTGCCTGAGCTGCGCTCTGACCTGCAGCAGGCAATCAGCTCAGGCGAGGCCCCAGCTTCAGTGCAGGGCAGCAGAGCCACAAGGGCCAGAGCAGGGGCAGACAGCCGAACAAAGCCTGCCCAGGCAGGGGCAGGGGCAGGGACAGGCCAGGAGACCTCCACCTCCCAGCAGCAGCCCAGCAGCAGGGGGAGCGGGGCTGTGTCTGCCCCTGCGCAAGCCTCGACAGCAGCCAGCAGCGGGGGGGACACCCCAGCCGCCCTGCCCCGCCACGTGGCCTTCTTCTCCCGCCAGGAGGAGCCTGGGGGCGGGTCAGGGCCGCTGGCTCTGTCAGGCTTCAACCCCTCCTTCTCACCCTTTGAAGGTGAGGGGGGCCACGCAGCATCACACTCCTAGCAACACACTCCCAGCATCACACTCCCGGCCTCACACTCCCAGCATGCCGCCCTAAACTGCCACCAGGGCCAGGCCGCCGGGGGGTGGCAGCGGCATGGCCTGGCTTGGCCTGCCCATAGTCTGGCTTGGCTTGGCTTGGCTTGGCTTGGCTTGGCTTGGCTTGGCTCGGCTCGGCTTGGCTCGGCTCGGCTCAGCTCGGCTCGGCTCGGCTTTCACCTGGTTATGGCCTGGGCTTGGCCTGGCCTGGTCTGGTCTGGCCTTGGCTTGGCTTGCCTGGACTAGCCCAGACTTCACACACTCACTCGAGTGCCAACCCTACCAGGACATGCCCAGCCAGTGGCATGCATGCGGCCACCCGCCATGACGCCCTGGTAGCCTCTGCTCAGGTCAGGCTATGCTGACAGCTGTGAACCAGCAATGCCCATGACCGCTACACAGCAACAGGCCTAACTTTGGTCACATCTCTTACAAAAACTGTCATGGTTTATACATCATTATGTTAAAACAAATGATGTCCACAGCTTTGCCTAGGGAAGCCTCAATGGCAGCAGGCTAAAGCTCAGAGCCTACAAGCCTGCGACTTATTGGCAGGATCACTGACATAACCCTTCAATGAGGGGTTTCCAGAAAATAACACTACTTCCATATTTGACCGCCTAAAAAAACACCCAACTTGGTCAAAAACCTACCCTGATACTCTCTAATGGTATGTGCCTTAACCATGCCCCTGACTCCCAAATCGCTATGTAATCATCGGAGTGCAATGGAAAGGTGTGTTGTGGGCCACATGGTCAGCCTCTGACAGTGGGCTCCACTTCTGTTCACATGAGAGAACATGACAAACGGGTGGCCATGTTAAGCAAGTCAGCTCCATGCAGCTCGACACCCTCCACATCAGCACACATATTGATGCATGTAGAGAGTGCTGTAGCAAATGCTGACGGGCAAGTGACATGTAAGGATGCCACTGAGTCACACCTGATTATAATGATGATGAGTTAAACCAGGCACTGACGTGGCCTGAACCCTGACCCTGACCCTGACCCTGACCCTGACCCTGACCCTGACCCTGACCCTGACCCTGACCCTGACCCTGACCCTGACCCTGACCCTGACCCTGACCCTGACCCTGACCCTGACCCTGACCCTGACCTGGCCCTGGCCCTGACCCTGACCCTGACCCTGACCCTGACCCCTCTTGCCCTCTCCCAGCCTTGCATAGCCTTGCATCCAATCACTGCCCAGGCGCCACCCCTAAATCACACCAACCATGTTTCCCTGACCCCAGGTGAGCAGCCGCTGCCCCTGGACCCTCTGGACAGCTACTACAACTCATCTAGTGACAAAGATGGACTGCGTCGCGATGGCAGCACACCGCCCAAGAATGCTGTGAATGTAAGCTTGATGCTGCCAGACCTGTGTCAGTTGCCTTACCCACACTGACTGCCCCTTCCCTGCCCCTGTGCCCTCCCCACAGGTCCCTGCCCCTGCCCTGAACCCTGAACCCTGAACCCTGAACCCTGAACCCCGAACCCTGAACCCTGAACCCCGAACCCTGAACCCTGAACCCTGAACCCTGAACCCTGAACCCTGAACCCCGAACCCTGAACCCTGAACCCTGAACCCTGAACCCTGAACCCCGAACCCTGAACCCTGAACCCTTCACCCCGAACCCTGAACCCTGAACCCTGAACCCTGAACCCCGAACCCTGAACCCCGAACCCTGAACCCCGAACCCTGAACCCTGAACCCTGAACCCTGAACCCCGAACCCTGAACCCCGAACCCTGTCACTTGAACCCGCACATGCACCTGCAGGGTCGGCCTCCACAGATGCAGCTGGGAGATGTGGGCGGCTTCTTTGTGGAGACGCTTCACACGGCGCTGCTCAGGGCCGGGTTCGACCCCAGCTTCAGGTGCAGGCCAGGGTAGCCAGGAGTGAGCGTGGCAGGGGGGTGGGCATGGCCTGGAATGAGACAGGGGTGGAGGGAGGGGCTGCTGCAGCCTGCCCTGCTGCCCTGCTGCCCTGCTGCCCTGCTGCCCTGCTGCCCTGCTGCCCTGCTGCCCTGCTGCCCTGCTGCCCTGCTGCCCTGCTGCCCTGCTGCCCTGCTGCCCTGCTGCCCTGCTGCCCTGCTGCCCTGCTGCCCTGCTGCCCTGCTGCCCTGCTGCCCTGCTGCCCTGCTGCCTTGCTGCCCTGATGCCCTGATGCCCTGCTGCCCTGCTGCCCTGCTGCCCTGCTGCCCTGCTGCCCTGCTGCCCTGCTGCCCTGCTGCCCTGCTGCCCTGCTGCCCTGCTGCCCTGCTGCCCTGCTGCCCTGCTGCCCTGCTGCCCTGCTGCCCTGCTGCCTTGATGCCCTGATGCCCTGATGCCCTGATCCCCTGCTGCCCTGATGCCCTGATGCCCTGATGCCTGCTCAGAGATGTGGACAACGTGGAGTTTGGTGCAGCTACCCAGGATGCTGTCATCCGCTTCCAGCTGTCCCGCCAGCTGCTGGGCAGCGGGGAGGTGGAGGACACCACCTGGGCGTTGCTGCTGCAGGTGGAGGCGGCTGCTGACGCCTATGCACTGTGTAGGGGCCATGAGGGGAGGAACCTTAGGGCCTGGGAGGGTGACGGGTAGAAGGGGCAGCCAGCACCCAGCTATCACCCAGCCAGCGCAGCCAGAGCCATGGCGGTCGGGGCATCCTGCATGAGGAGTGCCAAGGGGTATGCCAAGATGCAGAGTGGCTTGGGAGCGTGACTGCTGCAGGTGCATGTGGCTGCCTGACGCCCACCCCCTCTGTGCATGCAGGGCCATGGAGGGAACTAAGGGCACAGGGGCAGCTGGGGCACAGCCACAGCAGCCAGGGCATTCTGCACGGCGCTTAGGGCCAGGGGGTCGGGATACAGAGTGGCTTGGGAGCATTACCCAGGCAGGGCAAAAAAGGTAGAAGAGAGAGCAAGGTGGGGAAGAGGTGAATGGTGTGGCAGGTAGTTAGGAGGCTGGGTGGCAGGGGAGGATATGATCAGAGGACACTGGTGGGCGATGCCAAGCTCATATTTTGGATCCTGCGGCTCCTGGCCTACCATGCACAGGGACAGCCTGAGCTCCGCACCGCCTTCATCAAGGCAGTGGCAGCCACCGCCTTGGCCTCACCCGCGCCAACCGCCGCAGGCGCGGACCAACCGACTAACAGCGTGTCACACTCGCGTTCTGTGACCACCGACGCGGGTGCCGGCGCCGGCGCCCAGGGCCGTGATGTGACGTCGCAGCCCGCGCAACCTGCTGCCAGCGTGGAGAAGCAGTCGACGTCGAACAATGGCCACGTCGCCCATCATGAGGGCGGAGGTACACGGCAGGTCAGCATTGACATCCGCAGCAGCGCTTCACCGTGCTGCCCCCAGCCTAGGCTGTCAGTCGGTTAGTCGGTTGCAGGCAGCATGTTGAATTCAGAGCCAAGTGTCGTTATGCAGCATGATGGGGTGATGGGGCTAGCGCAGTGGGTGCGAGAGCAGTGGATGAACGGTGTGGGTGGTGTGAGGGTGGTGACAGCCTGCAGGCCTGCCACCCAGGGATGCTGATGCTGCCGGTGTTTGGTAAGTTAGTTGGTAGGATGAGGGTGGTGACAGCCTGCAGGCCTGCCAGATACTGACAATGGTGGGTAGGGGTGATGGACGAGACAAGGGTCAGAATTGTAGGGTACCCAGGCGACTGCAGCAATAGGGAGAGCAGTGCGAGGTGGAGGGACCTGACCTGACCCGACCTGACCTGACCTGACCTGACCTGACCTGACCTGACCTGACCTGACCTGACCTGACCTGACCTGACCTGACCTGACCTGACCTGACCTGACCTGACCCGACCCGACCCGACCCGACCCGACCCGACCCGACCCGACCCGACCCGACCCGACCCGACCCGACCCGACCCGACCCGACCCGACCCGACCCGACCTGACCTGACAGGTCCAGCCCCCCGTACTGTGTGAGGGTGATGATGACGTGGCCTGGGTCAGCCTGCTGCACCGGGCGCTGCAGCTGCATGGCTTCCACACCTCTGAGGAGGAGGAGGAGGCCTGGCTGTTCCTAGGGGGGACTGCAGAGGCAGTCATGGCGGCGCAGGCTGCAGGCAGGCTGCCAGAAACGGGTGGGTGGCGGGCCAGGGGGGCCCATGTGGGGTGAGGGTGTGAGGGTGTGTGTTGAGAGGAAGCTGGAGGATGGAAGGAGGAAGGGGAAAGGGAGGTTAGGGAAGGGGAGAGTGAGGGAAGGGAAGGGGAGGTTGTCCCAGGTTGAGAGGTTGGAGGTTATAGAGAGGTTTAGAGCTGGGGCAGTGGCAATGGCAGCGGGACAGGGTTAGGGCAGCGTCATAGGGTGAGGGGGAAGGGGAGGGGGTGGGTAGGGGAGGGTAGTTGTCAGGGCTGGGGGGAAATGTCAGTGGCAGCGCTACATGGCTGGGGTAGATGGTACAGCTTAACCACCAGGTTCTACAATATCAGCTATGTTTTAACTCTAATGGTCACACATCACACTCCGTCACACCTCATCACACCATGCCATTATGATGCCGTGTGTAACCGCAGGTGTGGTGGACTCTGCCACCTGGCAGTTCCTGCTCCAGGGTCCAGGCAGTGAGCTCAGCCATGCAGTGGCAGCGGCACTGGGGGGGGCCAGGGCCAGCCCTCCTCAGGCGAAACCAGACAGCAGCAGCAGCAGCAGCAGTGATGGTGGGAGCAGCAGCAGCAGCAGCAGCAGCAGCAGCAGCAATGGCCTCAGTGAGACTGACAGAAGCATCAGTGGTGGTGAGGGAGCAGGCAGCAGCGCACCTGGCGGAAGCAGCAGCAGTGACCAGCCCAGCAGCAGCACCAAGGCAGGGGTGCTGCCAGGGGCTGTGTTTGAGAAAGTTGGGATGGCAAGCTCTAGCCTCAACCAGCCTGTGGACCACCCAGGCCGAGCTGCAGCCACCTGGCCCGTGCTGATGTTGGATGACGGAGGCAAGGATGTACACCTGTTGCAGGTGCCAGCAGATTTGGGGCGGGGCGGGGCGGGGCGGGGCAAAGCTCAGAGGCATGCCCGCACAAGTGACCAGAAGCAGTGGCACCACCACTTGAACTCAAACCATGCAAGGAGTGTGATCTTGGGCATGCTCATCTGACCTGTGGTGTGTGACCTGTGGTGTGACCTGTGGTGTGACCTGTGGTGTGACTGTGTGGCTGGGTATGCAGGCTGCCCTGGACGCTGCCGGGTTTGCCTGTTGTGAGGACGAGGCCCGGTGGTGGATGTTTGGCGACTCCACCCTCAACAGCCTGAAGACCTTCCAGGTGGGGCTGGGGTGGGGCAGGTGGGGTGGGGCAGCGGGGGGTGGGGAGCAAGGCGGGGTGGGGCAGGGCGTGCAGGTCCCAGCCACGCATGCACCACCCCCTCCTTTCCCCCTCCTCACCGCGTGCAATGCCTGCTGTGCCAGGTGTCAACCGGGTCACCCGCCTATATCTTGGAGCAGTCACAGCTCACACTCTCATTAGTTTGCATTGCGCCCCTGCACCTGCTGCCCTGCGCCCCTGCACCTGCTGCCCTGCGCCCCTGCACCTGCTGCCCTGCGCCCCTGCACCTGCTGCCCTGCGCCCCTGCACCTGCTGCCCTGCGCCCCTGCACCTGCTGCCCTGCGCCCCTGCACCTGCTGCCCGGCGCCCCTGCACCTGCTGCCCTGCGCCCCTGCACCTGCTGCCCGGCGCCCCTGCACCTGCTGCCCTGCGCCCCTGCACCTGCTGCCCTGCGCCCCTGCACCTGCTGCCCTGCGCCCCTGCACCTGCTGCCCGGCGCCCCTGCACCTGCTGCCCGGCGCCCCTGCACCTGCTGCCCGGCGCCCCTGCACCTGCTGCCCGGCGCCCCTGCACCTGCTGCCCGGCGCCCCTGCACCTGCTGCCCTGCGCCCCTGCACCTGCTGCCCTGCGCCCCTGCACCTGCTGCCCTGCGCCCCTGCACCTGCTGCCCGGCGCCCCTGCACCTGCTGCCCTGCGCCCCTGCACCTGCTGCCCTGCGCCCCTGCACCTGCTGCCTTGCGCCCCTGCACCTGCTGCCCTGCGCCCCTGCACCTGCTGCCCGGCGCCCCTGCACCTGCTGCCCGGCGCCCCTGCACCTGCTGCCCGGCGCCCCTGCACCTGCTGCCCTGCGCCCCTGCGCCTGCTGCCCTGCGCCCCTGCACCTGCTGCCCTGCGCCCCTGCACCTGCTGCCCGGCGCCCCTGCACCTGCTGCCCGGCGCCCCTGCACCTGCTGCCCTGCGCCCCTGCACCTGCTGCCCTGCGCCCCTGCACCTGCTGCCCTGCGCCCCTGCACCTGCTGCCCGGCGCCCCTGCACCTGCTGCCCGGCGCCCCTGCACCTGCTGCCCTGCGCCCCTGCACCTGCTGCCCTGCGCCCCTGCACCTGCTGCCCTGCGCCCCTGCACCTGCTGCCCGGCGCCCCTGCACCTGCTGCCCTGCGCCCCTGCACCTGCTGCCCGGCGCCCCTGCACCTGCTGCCCGGCGCCCCTGCACCTGCTGCCCTGCGCCCCTGCACCTGCTGCCCTGCGCCCCTGCACCTGCTGCCCGGCGCCCCTGCACCTGCTGCCCTGCGCCCCTGCACCTGCTGCCCTGCGCCCCTGCACCTGCTGCCCTGCGCCCCTGCACCTGCTGCCCGGCGCCCCTGCACCTGCTGCCCGGCGCCCCTGCACCTGCTGCCCTGCGCCCCTGCCCTGCGCCCCTGCACCTGCTGCCCTGCGCCCCTGCACCTGCTGCCCTGCGCCCCTGCACCTGCTGCCCTGCGCCCCTGCACCTGCTGCCCTGCGCCCCTGCACCTGCTGCCCTGCGCCCCTGCACCTGCTGCCCTGCGCCCCTGCACCTGCTGCCCTGCGCCCCTGCACCTGCTGCCCTGCGCCCCTGCACCTGCCCAGGCCTGCCACGGCCTAGCTGAGACAGGGGTCTGCGATGAGTCCAGCTGGCTGAAGCTGATGGGCGATCCCGCTGCACGGCCTCACCAGCTGGACTCGTTCAGGTCACGCTTGCTGGTGAGCGACCCCTTCTGCTGCCACTGCTGCTGCTACTGCTGCTGCTGCCACTGCAAACGAAAGATGCCACGGAGCCACGAAGGGGGTCCATTCTGATCTGGCATTTGCAATGGCAGCTGCTGCCACTGCTGCTGCCGCCCCTACTGCTGCTGCTGCCACCTTACTACGGATGTGTGCCTGGTCTTGTTCCAGGGGGCTATGGACGATGCGGGAGAGGATGGAGACATCACGGGGCATCGCCAGGGCCGCGTATGGCTGATTGGGGAGCAACGTTGGGAAAGGCAGCCCAGGGGAAGCACTTCATGAGTGTGATGATGGCTCGCACCGCTGCTGGGGTCAAGCTGTGGTCCAGCTGTCGGGGTGGTGGCGTCCCTGACAGTGGCGTCCCTCTCAGGCCTCATGTGTGATAAGTGTGATGAGCCTCTCTGATGTGCTGGATGAGTGCCTTGACATTGTGAAGGGAGGCCGGTCAATGTATGAGACATTTTCTGGCTGGCTGTCAGCTGGTCCCAAATAACAGAGAATCGACCCCCCGTAATCAAAACGACGCCGCGTCTCAATCACGTGGTTTTTGATTGTGTGTCGCACATCCCCGGATAAAAGACTGTGTCAAGAAGAGATGAGAGGGGGAGGCTGGGAAGGAATGTAAGAGACGCCTGCTGGCTGGCTGGCTGGCTGGCACATACATTGCAATGCTGCATTGTTGGGAGAACCTATGCCGTTCTATGCCGTTCGAGGGAGCCAATAAGTTCTTAGCGTCAGCGTCAGTGGTAGTAGTCACGGAGGAGGCAGGGCTTGGATGTATACAAGCCAACCCCCAAAGGTAGAAAGCCGAAAGCATCAGCAAGGCAGGTCCAGCCAAAGTCAAGGGGCTCAAGGGGTTCCCAGCGGGGCGAGTGGTGATGGTGGACGAGTACCGCACCCTATGAAGTAGTTCCGTTCTTACGGCGCGTTTCCAATGCGCGGAGAAAAAGAGAAAAGAGATCGGAGAGAGAAAGAGAAAAAGAGAGAAAGAGAAGAGAGAAAGAGATCAGCCGCCAGCCCATGTCCCTCTAACTGCCGCCAACGGTCCGGATCTCTTCTCTCCCGTTTCCAATGCGCGGAGATAGAGACGAATAACTCTCCTAGAGTGAGCTCCATTTCATCTCTTTTTCTCCGCTAGCGTCTCCCCGGCCGACCCCCCCAGGAGAAAAAGAGATGTGACCGAGAGATGTGACCTTTTGCACCGGAGCCGCCGTGAGACAGCCAGAAACAGAAGACACACCTTTGTGACAGTTGTGTTACATCAACCCATAGCTGCAAACAAAACAACAGCATCACGAATGTCCCTACCCTCTTGCAGAGCTGCAGCTGGCACTTGTCCACGGTGTGCCGGATGAGGGAACTGCCGTTGGGCCTCATGCAACCTACGATTGAAATCTGCCACAGCTTCACCCAAGACCTCATCCCTACGCAGCAAATCATCAGGATTCATGGGCTGCACACCTCGCATGACGCAGATGTTGTGCAGCAGGAAGCACGCCATGATGACATACGGAGCAGTATCAACCTCTGTGCGCAAGCCGTGATGCAAGCACTGAAACCAAGCCTTCACCTGCCCAAAGGCCCTCTCAATCACATTGCGTGTGGATGCATGCTTCCTATTGTATGTGCGTTGGCCCTGATCACGTGCCTCTGTTGTCCTGATGGCTGGCAAGATGTACCTGCGTGGGGGGTAGGCTGAATCTGCACAAATCATGTATGGCACCATCCTTCCCCCAATACGCCTTGCCCCACGCTCAAAGGCCTGTGTGATAGGGCTGGCAGGGTTCAACAAATGTTCCCACAACCCCGTGCGCTGGAGCACGTAGTAGTCATGGCACCTGCCTGGAAACCCTGCCAAGACATCACAAAACACCCCCCGGTGGTCACAAACACCATGCACGTTCATGGAGTTGAACCCCTTATAATTGTAGTAATCATGGCCAGTTCCCGGGGGCTTACGCAGTAGACGGACCTGTGTACCGTCCATGGCCAACACCACTTGTGGCATACCCACCCGCACGCCCCATCGGTACTCCACAAACCTACTAAAACCATCAGCATACTCAGCCCACGCCTCATCAGACTGGGGCAATACCATCTTACCTGCCAGGGTAGATTGGATAACCATGGACACATTGCGAACACAGCGGCTGACGGAGGTCTTGCTGCACCCCCATCTCCCACCAATCAGGCTGAATGTCCCTCCTTTAGCAAAGTAGCTGAGAGCGATAGCCAGCTGTTCCTCAACTGGGAGGTAGTCCCTCCTCAAGCATTGCCTTTGCAGCAAACGGTCTCCACTGATTGCCTCCAAGACCAGGTAGAACACCTCTCTGCACAACACAAAGCAAGTGCAAGGAAGCCATTGGTGTCAAGTACATGGCGCCACTGTTGCATTCTGCACATAGATGCTGCGCGTGCTTACGTGCTGCTAGTGCATGAGTAGTGTGTAGTGCTTGCGTGTGTGTGCTGAGAAGATGCACCTTGTAACGTGGAACTCCTCAGGGTAGCGGTCGTCCAGGCAATCACGCACTGTGCGATAATATGCCTTGTAATTGCGTGGACGCTTCCAATACACCGAGGTCCTTACGTACGGTCGTCTACAAAAAAGCCATTGACGATTGCTTATGCCGGCTGGCTTGCATCGGATGCCTGCTTGCTTGCTTACCGGCGACCAAGGAGGGCAAAGGCCCGCGTGTTTGCCAGCAGGTTCTGGTAGAAGAATTCTCGAAGACGTTGGTTGTTATCACTACTTCCGCTATCACCGCTGCTGCTACTGCTATCCATGTTGCTGGGCAGCTCGTGTGTAGGTCAATGAAGGCGTTGGCGGCGGACTTCCATGCATCTCTTTTCTCTTTTCTCTGTCCATTGGAAACGCGTTTGAATTCATGCACATGGGCGATCTCTTTTCTCTTTTCTCCGTCCATTGGAAACGCGCCGTTAGACTTCTGGAGTCTCACTTTTCACGTTTATGTGAAAGAATGCAAAACTCAATAACCACCAATTTACAAGCCTGCGCGCCACATCTAACTGGCATTACCTGCTTGTACCGTGGTACCGTCATTGGAAATAACCAACGTGCGATAATGAAAGTATGCCAAACTGCTGGACCGCCACTGCATAATTGTGATCAATGTCATAGTCCCATGGTCATCGACCATGCGACCAAACCGAGCCACGAACACCGCAGTTACCGACACCAAGCTTGTAATGCTACACGCCAACCGAACCTCAGGAATCATCGACTCCTCCCCTGCAGCTATTGCTGTTCTCAGCGAAACAGTTGAACACCTGCTTAAGAAAGCCCCTGCTGGGTCGAGCTTGGGGGTAGCAAGACGAGACAAACGCCAAGGTGGAGCGCACTGCGTGCTTGCTCACTACCTGCAGGCCCAACAGTGGCAATCCCAGAACCAAACTGGTAGCAACACCGGTGGACAAGGTGAGTGGGCCAGGCACACTGCATGCCATTAATAGTTCATAAACCCGTCCCACCGCCCCTTCCCCTGCCTACCGCGGCAGCCACGGCTGTCTACCTCTCCTTGAAGAATGTACCCATCCACCCCACCTGCCCCTCCCCTCCCACCCCACCTGCCCCTCCCACCCCACCTGCCCCTCCCACCCCACCTGCCCCTCCCACCCCACCTGCCCCTCCCCTCCCACCCCACCTGCCCCTCCCCACCTGCCCCTCCCCACCTGCCCCTTCCCTCCCACCCCACCTGCCCCTCCCTTCCCACCCCACCTGCCCCTCCCCACCCTGGTTAGCACTCTGCATCCAGCACCGCTAGACTCACCTGGGCAGGGACAAGGCGCCCGCTAGTCTGATCCAATGCCGGCATGCCAGCCCATCGGGGGCTGATCTGAGCTCGACCCGGCCCTGGTCCCTGCTCTTGCCCCTGGCCCCCCGCATGGAGAGCATGACGGTCTCTTGAAGCCGTGCTGGGGGCAGGGGTAGTGGAGGGGGCAGCAGCATCACATGCTGAAGAGAGTGTGGGAGGAGGACCAGGCTGGGTGGAAGCTGAGTGGAAGCTGGCCAACAGCACTGCCACCACCACACACACACACTGGTCCAAGCCTGCGACATACCAACAGCAACAACAATGATCATGGCGAGATCAATGACAGTACGTGGATGATGGATGAGTGGCGGGCCCTGTACATTATGCGAAGATAATGGACGAGTCCGAGACGATGTGGACATACACAGCCGCGGTGTGTATGGCCGCGGAGACAAGGACAATTCCTATAAGGTTCACGTATCGGTAGAGGCGAGGTAGAGGTGAGATAGACGCGTTGCACTTGCAACTCGTATAACTTCTATTTACGAGGCCGGCATAGCAGTGCTATACAGCGGCGATGCACGCGACGAGCCGCAGTGATCGCTGTGACCGGTGTGACTGCGCGATCTTAGGGGCAGAACTGCAGCCAGCCAACCGGGTTTCCAATCATAACAGCGAGGATGGCCTCTCCAAGCGGTACCGCACCAATTGACGGTTGGGACATGATTGGCTGTCGGTTGCCTTTGTGACAGCCTTCTAGAACATGGGCTAAAAACGTTCAGGTCCGGGTAGTTTGAAGTTATGGAAAACTAGTTGATCCTGTAATTTGCATACGCCTCAGATACGTCTATTCAAAGAACAATAACATTGACAACAACAATGGTAATAGTGAGTGTGATGAGGCAGTGTCACCCGCAATGCAGCAAGGAATGCTAGAGCAGCAATGGCAGTAGCAGTGGCACTTGATACAGCAGGGGCTTCAGCAGCAGGGGCTCACCATCAGCATGGGCAACAAGAAACATAACCATGGCATGCGCCTCCAGTGACTTTACCCCACCCCTCCACAGCCCTCACCCCACCCCACCCCACCCCACCCCACCCCACCCCACCCCACCCCACCCCACCCCACCCCTCCGCCGCGCCAGCAGCCCCAGCCTCCCCCTCTCACCCTCGTCATCATGCACCAGCACCTGGTGGCCCAGAGCCAGCTGTCCCGCCACCCAGGACACCAGGCGGGGCAGCTGCTCCTGCAGCCCCCGGCGCTGCGCCTTACAGCTAGGCACTGGGGCCACCAGGCAGGCCCGCCGCCCCTGCCTTGGGCCCACCTGCCCCCCTGTGGGGCTGGACACGCGATGCTCTGTTGGGCCCGGGCAGGGCAAGGGGGGCGGGAGGGGTGCCAGGGGTGGGGTGGGGGGTGGGGTGGGGGCCGGGGGAGGTGCTTGGTTACAGCAGCTGCGCTGCGCTGAGTGTGTAGATGGACAGCGGGAGCAGGAGGAGGAGGAGGAGGGCTCGGTGTGGGTCTGAGTCTGAGTCTGAGTCTGAGTCTGAGTCTGAGTGTGAGGTCCTCTCCTCCCCTCCTTCAAGGCTGCTGTGAGCAAACTGACAGCTGGTCTGCCCTGGTCTGCCCTAGGCCCCCTCCTGCTCCTCCCTGCCTGGTGTGGCCCGACACCAAGCTGTCCTGCACATGCCCCTCCTGCTGCTGCGGCTGCTGCTGTTGTTATTGCCCGGATCGCCCCTCCTGCCCCTTTTGCCCCTCCTGCTGCTGCTGCTGCTGCTGCTGGTGCTGCCCCTCCTTCTGCTGCCCCTCCTGCTGCTGCCCCTGCTGCTGCCCCTGCTGCTGGCTGGGCGCTCCTTGCAGCCTGTGACAGTGCCTCAGCAGCAGCAGCCCAGCACTGGCTGCAGACCGGCTGCTCTGCCGCCCTGGACTCAGCTAGGGCGGCTGCCTGCCACTGATCCAAGGGGGGGGTGTAGCTGCAGCGCTGGGCGTCACGCTGGGCATCATCCAAGGCCTGACGCATGCTCTTCACCTCCAGGGGCGTGACCTGGGTCAGGGGGTCAGGGGGGTCAGGGGGGTCAGGGGGGTCAGGGGGGTCAAGGGGTCAGGGGGGTCAGGGGGGTCAAGGGGTCAGGGGGGTCAGGGGGGTCAGAGGGTCAAGGGGCCACGGTCGGAGCTAGGGTCAGGGCAAGCAGGTTGATGCTACAGGAAGGGGCCCTCCCCCTCCCCCTCCCCCTCCCCCTCCCCCTCCCCCTCCCCCTCCCCCTCCCCCTCCCCCTCCCCCTCCCCCCTCCCCCTCCCCCTCCCCCTCCCCCTCCCCCTCCTTGGCACCTGCCTCCAGGGGCAGTGAGATGTAGTCAGGGGGTGCAAGGTCCACCATGCCCTGCAGCTGGAAGTGGAAGGCCGCTGAGGGGGCTGCTGTCAGGGGGTTGGGGGGCAGGGTGCCAGCACTGGGCAGGGGGTCAGTAAGGGCGGTCAGCGGGGATGGGGGGGGCGTGCTGGAGGAGGTGGTAGTGGTAGGGCTGGCAGGGGATGGAGAGCAGCAGGGGGAGGAGGGGGAGGCGAGGGAGGCGGAGGGGGCGCTGCTGGGGATGCTCAGCGGGGTAAGGGAGGGTAAGAGGCGTGGTCCAATGCCCCCCTCCCCCAGGGACCTCACGGTCATGAGAGGGGAGTCTGGGCACCCCTCCCCCTCCTCCTCTCCCTGCCCCTGGCCCTCACCCTGCCCCTCCTCCGGCCCCTCCCCCGCTTGCAGTGTTCCGTTCCTGACCTGCTGGCTGCCCCATTCCCCTTCAGCCTTCCTGACTTGCACAGACAGCTTCAAAGGAGTGCACCAGGACACCCTCTCTTGCTGGCCTTCCCCCTGCCCTTCACGCCCCTGCCCCTGCCCCCCCAGCCACTGCCTCTGCGCCCCCTGCCCCAGCCCCTGCCCTGCCACCAACCCCATCATGTCTTGTTCAGGCGCAGGGTGAGGGTGAGGGTGGGGGTGAGGCAGGGACTCTGAGGCCTGCCTGCCTGCCTGGCTGCCTGCCTGGCCCTGAGCCTGATCTGACAGTAAGGCTGAGGCTGGGGCTGACAGCAGCGCCTGGGCCTGCTCTGACCCCCAGCCTGGACCACAGCAGCCACCGGGGCAGCTGAGGGGGCAGGGGCTGGGGCAGGCTAGGTGCCCGGGGCAGGGGCAGGGGCACAGGCCAGCAGCCAGGCTGGCATCAGGGACGGGGCGGGAGCAGCAGCAGAGAGGGGGGGCCAGGCACAGATCCGCAGCAGCAGCCATGAGGAAGGCGGAGGTGCAGGTGAGGTGGGGGCTGGGGTAGGGGTAGGGGTAGGGCTGGGGGGCGCTAGGGCAGTGACAGAGGTCTGAGGCGGTGGCGGGGCTAGCTGTAGCTGTAGCTGTAGCTGTAGCTGTAGCTGTAGCTGTAGTGGCTGAACTCGGTACGGGACCTGCAACGCTGCTGGTGTTGGGGGCCTCCCCCTCCCCCTCCCCCTGCAGCCCCACCCCTGCCTCCTCCTCCTCCTCCTCCTCCTCCTGCATCCCCCCATGTCGCCAGCTGCCCACGTTGAGCACGGCATCCACCCACGACCACACAGCGGGGGGTGCAGCTGTCGCCCAGCTTCCCAGCCACAGCCCCGTATCGCCCACAGGCCACAGACCCAGCCCCCGGCCCTGCACCCCTGGCTGGAGCTGCGACCCCGCTGCCACCAGCACAGCCCCCGCCCCTGCCTCCCACCCATTGGGTGCCCCCCTTGGCTGGCCCCCTGGGTTGACCCCTACACTCCAATGTGGGTGGTCAGGGCTGCAGAGAGGGGCATGGTGCTCCTGGCCCGGGTCCAGCCCACTGCCCATGGGGGCAGGGTGGTGTTTGCCAGTCGGCAGCCGGGCAGCCTGCTTGGCCCTAGGCTTGCATAAGCCTGGCACCTGGGGTGGGGGGGGGGTGGGGGGGGGTGCTGCCCCCCATGCCCTGTCCCTGACCGCCCCCTTGACCCAGTGGCCAGGGGCTTCCCACCACCTGGGTCTTAGGCTCTGGAGGCCCTGCTGCTGCTGGGTCAGGGGGGGGGGCGGACAGCAGGCGTTGGAGCAGGGGCAGCACGCCTTGGGGACCGGCTCTGAGCAGCGCCTGGGGGTCAGGCAGGTGGGCGGGCAGATGGGTAGTCAAGAAGTGTTGTCAGCAGTCAGGGGGTCAAGGGTCAGGGGTCAGGGGGTTAAGGGTCATGGGGTCAGGTGGGTCAAGGGGGTCAGGGGGGTCAGGGGGGTCAGGGGGGTCAGGGGGGTCAGGGGGGTCAGGGGGGTCAGGGGGGTCAGGGGGGTCAGGGGGGTCAGGGGGTCAGGGGGTCAGGGGGTCAGGGGGGTCAGGGGGGTCAGGGGGGTCAGGGGGGGTCAGGGGGGTCAGGGGGGTCAGGGGGGTCAGGGGGGTCAGGGGGGTCAGGGGGGTCAGGGGGGTCAGGGGGGTCAGGGGGGTCAGGGGGTCAGGGGGGTCAGGGGGGTCAGGGGGGTCAGGGGGGTCAGGGGGGTCAGGGGGGTCAGGGGGGTCAGGGGGGTCAGGGGGGTCAGGGGGGTCAGGGGGGTCAGGGGGGTCAGGGGGGGTCAGAGGGTCAGGGGGGTCAGGGGGGTCAGGGTCAGGGGGGTCAGGGGGGTCAGGGGGGGTCAGGGGGGGTCAGGGGGGTCAGGGGGGTCAGGGGTTCAGGGGTTCAGGGGGGTCAGGGGGGTCAGGGGGGTCAGGGGGTCAGGGGGTCAGGGGTCAGAGCTGACTTGGTGATGCTGCCAGAAGGTGGAGGGGCTGAGGCCAGCCGCCCATGACTCCTCATCGTCCCCTGCCCCGGCCACGTAAGAGAAGGTCCAACTCTGCTGCACAAGGGGCCAGGAAGGGGGTGGGAGCAGGGCCGCGGCCAGTGTGGCCAAGGGTCAGGCCCAGGGACGAAGCCAGGGTCAGGGTCAGGGTCAGGCAGGGGTCAGGGTGAGTGGAGTGATACCAGGTCAAAAAGTGTGAGGCACACAGTGACAGAATCAGGTCTCAGAGTCCACTGCCCCTGCCAGGCGCTCACCTGTCGCTGCTGCACAGAGCCGCCCTGTTCCTCCTCCTGTTCCTCTTCCTCGCTGCTGCTGCTGCTACTGCTAATGCTGCCCCTGTCCCCCCCCGCAGGCCCTCTCCCCCGCCTGATGAAGCATTGGGTAATCCAAGCTCCTGGCTGCCCAGCCCTCATTGCCCCTTTGCCATCACCGTGACAAGTGTGAAAACTGCTGGGCAGGGAAGTGTGACTCTCAACCTGGTTCAAAGTGTGACCAGCAGATCTTGAATGAGGGGCCCTCCCTGCCATTCTTAAATTGCCGGCAGCACGAAGCTGTTGTGTGTTGACTGGAGAGGGGGTGGTACTGGTAGGGTGGCCGGGGGGTGGGGTGTGGAGGGGGCCAGGCGCAGGAGCAGGGGCCAGGCAGGGCCAGCTGGCCTGTCGACGCTGGTGTGCACACCCTGACACTGAGGCTGAGACGAGCAGCAGCGGGTGGAAGGGCAACTCGCTGGGCTGGGCCACCTGGAAGCAAGGAAGCAGTGGGGCCTGGTTCAGGTTCAGGTTCAGGTTCAGGTTCAGGTTCAGGTTCAGGTTCAGGTTCAGGCTCAGGGTCAGGGCCAGGGTCAGGTTCAGGTTCAGGCCTGTACAGCTGTTCATGCCCCTGTCTGACCTCACCTGATCCACCCAGATGCGGCTCAGTGGGTTGATCCACAATGGACGCAGCGGCTTCTTCAAGCACTGTGCAGCGTTCAGAAGGAGGGCAGGTGGGCAGGTGGGCAGTAGAGCAGTAGGTGAGGAGGGCACCCAGGGCACCCTATGGGCAGGAGGGTAGGAGGGCAGGAGGGTAGGAGGGTAGGAGGGCAGGAGGGCAGGAGGGTAGGAGGGTAGGAGGGCAGGAGGGTAGGAGGGTAGGAGGGAGGAGGGTAGGGAGGGGTAGGGAGGGGTAGGGAGGGGTAGGGAGGGTAGGGAGGGGTAGGGAGGGGTAGGGAGGGGTAGGGAGGGGTAGGGAGGGGTAGGGAGGGGTAGGGAGGGGTAGGGAGGGGTAGGGAGGGGTAGGGAGGGGTAGGGAGGGTAGGGAGGGGTAGGGAGGGGTAGGGAGGGGTAGGGAGGGGTAGGGAGGGGTAGGGAGGGGTAGGGAGGGGTAGGGAGGGGTAGGGAGGGGTAGGGAGGGGTAGGGAGGGGTAGGGAGGGGTAGGGAGGGGTAGGGAGGGTAGGGAGGGGTAGGGAGGGGTAGGGAGGGGTAGGGAGGGGTAGGGAGGGGTAGGGAGGGGTAGGGAGGGGTAGGGAGGGGTAGGGAGGGGTAGGGAGGGAGGAGGGAGGAGGGTAGGGAGGGTAGGAGGGCAGGAGGGTAGGGAGGGGTAGGGAGGGTAGGGAGGGTAGGGAGGGGTAGGGAGGGGTAGGGAGGGGTAGGAGGGAGGAGGGTAGGGAGGGGTAGGAGGGAGGAGGGTAGGAGGGCAGGAGGGTAGGAGGGTAGGAGGGTAGGAGGGTAGGAGGGTAGGAGGGCAGGAGGGTAGGAGGGTAGGAGGGTAGGAGGGTAGGAGGGTAGGAGGGCAGGAGGGTAGGAGGGCAGGAGGGCAGGAGGGCAGGAGGGCAGGAGGGTAGGAGGGTAGGAGGGTAGGAGGGCAGGAGGGTAGGAGGGTAGGAGGGTAGGAGGGTAGGAGGGTAGGAGGGTAGGAGGGTAGGAGGGCAGGAGGGTAGGAGGGCAGGAGGGTAGGAGGGCACCCACTTCGAGCTCCACACCCCCTACCCCCCACTCCCCTACTCCTCTGCCTTAAGACTAGGCTAACCTCCCCTGGGCTCCCCTCTCCACCTCTCCACCTCAGAGACCCCTTGCTCCCCCTTATCCCCCTCCCCCGGCCCCCTCTCTCCCTCAGCCCCCTCCCCCCACCCCCCCCACCCCCCCACCCCCCCCACCCCCCCAGCTGACCCTCAGGACCCCCCTCATTCCCCTCAGGGACCCCCCTCTCCCGCGCATGGCCCCATTGGGCCCCCTCAGCCCCCTCCCCTGGCCCCCCACCCCCCCCTGCTGACCTGGGCCAGGTCTTGCAGAGCTGCACCGCCCACAGCCAGCAGCTGCTCCACCCAGCCCTCCAGCCTGGACTCTATCTGCTGCCGCTCGTTACTGGACAGCCACAGGGGCAGGTGCAAGGCCGTGTCCCAGCCAGCTGGCCCACTGCTGCTGCTGCTGCTGCTGCCGCTGCTGCTGGCACCATTGCAGCCGGCCCTGCCGCTGCCACTGCTTCCGCATGCAGGCCTGGAGCCATGAGCGGGCTCCCCTGGCTCCTGCTGCTGTTGCTGCTCCCCCTCCCTCCCCCAATCATTAGCCTCCTCCTCCTCCTCCTCCTCCTCCTCCACCTTATCCCCCTCCTCCTGCTCCTCCTGCTCCTCCTGCTCCTCCTCACCATCCTCCTCCTCCTTCCCCTCCGTGTTTCTTTTCTTGCCCCGCTGCCTCTTCTGTTTCGGCCCCCCCAGCTTGCCCCCCAGCTGCTCCTGCAGATGCCCCTCCCAAGACTGCTGATCACCGCTCTCCTCTTGCTCTCTCAGCTCAGCCAACAGCCAGTGATGCTGCTGCCCCTGCTGCTGCTGCTGCTGCTGCTGCCCCTGCTGCTGCTGCTGCCCCTGCTGCCCCTGCTGCCCCTGCTGCCCCTGCTGCCCCTGCTGCTGCTGCTGCCCCTGCTGCCCCTGCTGCCCCTGCTGCCCCTGCTGCCCCTGCTGCCCCTGCTGCCCCTGCTGCCCCTGCTGCCCCTGCTGCCCCTGCTGCCCCTGCTGCCCCTGCTGCTGCTGCTGCTGCTGCTGCTGCTGCTGCAGAGCAGCCCTGTGTTGGAGGTAGCAGTCCTGCAGCACCGCCCCGTCAGCCAGTAGTGGCTGCTCAGGGCCGGTCTCAGGGCCGGTCCCAGGGGGGGTGGCAGCAGGCGGCAGGGGCTGCCCCATGGCCTGCCCCACAGACTGCCCCCTGAGCCACTGGCCAAAGGAGGGGCGGCGGAGGGGCAAGCCCTGGCCGCCTGGGCTGACTAGGGGTAAGCTGGAGGGCCTCTCCTGGCTAGCTCCCGGCTGCTGGGTCTCGCCACTATCTGCCCCTGCCCCTGCCCCTGCCCCTGCCCCTGCCCCTGCCCCTGCCCCTGCCCCTGCCCCTGCCCCTGCCCCTGCCCCTGCCCCTGCCCCTGCCCCTGCCCCTGCCCCTCCTGCTGCCGTACCAAGGGCGGGTGCTGGGCAACTGGGCTGTTGAGTGGCACTAGCAGTGGCAGCAGCAGGGGGGGTGCAGGAGGTCAGGAGGTTGGGGAGGTCCGCTGGGCGACCCAGGCGACACGTGGTCATGTGCCTGGCGGCAGCTAGTGAGCTTGAGAGCAGGGCTGGGGGGTCAGGGTCAGAGTCAGGGTCAGGGTCAGGGGGGGGGAGGGGGGCCCAGCTGGCTGCAGTAGAGTGGCTGGGGGGAGGCAGGGGGGCAGGGGGTGGGGCGGGGGGCGGCCCTGGCTGCAGGAGAAGGGAGGGAGGGGGTGATAAGGGTAGGGAGGTCAGCAGTCGCAGCCGTGCTATTGCCCGGTTCAGCACAGTGCACCAGATAGGGATGGTCTTTGCCAAGGCATCCTGCACACATGGACACGAAGGAGGGCAGCAGGCAGGCAGGTCGGTAGGCAGGCAGGCAGGCAGGTCGGTAGGCAGGCAGGCAGGCAGGTCGGGAATCAGGCAGGCAGGCAGGTCGGTAGGCAGGCAGGCAGGCGTGGCTGACGATGCCACCCGCCCACCCACCTGTACAGATGCTGTGTGACGCCCATGATCAGATCAGATCAGATCACCAGATCAGATCACCAGAGCAAAGCAGATCAGAGCAGGTCAAGCCATCCACTCCTCAGGCTCCCCACAACCTCAAACACCACAATCACCCACACACCATCTACATGCGTGCATATGACGCCCAAACATTGTAGTAAAGCACAGAAGAGCAGCTCAACAGCATGCATGCAGATCAGATCGACAGC
Organism: Haematococcus lacustris; assembly: GCA_030144725.1. Classification (NCBI taxonomy): domain Eukaryota; kingdom Viridiplantae; phylum Chlorophyta; class Chlorophyceae; order Chlamydomonadales; family Haematococcaceae; genus Haematococcus; species Haematococcus lacustris. The sequence goes on along the minus strand of JASKMD010000204.1, from coordinate 49,053 downwards.
ATGCATGCATGGCTTGTAGCAGCAGGTAGAGCAGCTCCCAGCCTTCAGGGCCCAACAGCTAGGCTTGGTGGCGGAGATGGCGCCTGCTGCTGCTGCTCATCATCATCACTGGCACTGCAGTAGCTCTGCAGCTGAACGCTGCTGACAACACGGGAACAGAGCTGCTGGGGGTCAGGGGGTCAGGGTCCAGGGGGGGTGAGTGTAGGGGTCAGGGGTCAGGGGTGTCAGGGCATGTGCATCTGGCCAGATCACGTCCAGCTGAGGTCAAGGGACTCACTGGGAAGCCGTTCTTGTGCGCATTGCGTGTCGCGTCCACCACAAGCACTCCCCCTGATGCAGCGCACGCATGGGCGACCTGCATGGTGGTGCTGAAAAAGTGGCGAGGTGATGAAAAAGGGCGGCCGGGCTGGAGCACCCCATAGGCCTCGCTGGCAGTGCTATGCACACACCCCACAGGCTGTATGGTTAGGAGTCATGGGTAGCTCTTTGGCCCCCTGGCTGCCTCTCAGGCCTGCCCCACTCCTAGGCTGAGGTTGTAAGTGTGACCTGGATCCCACCAAGGGAGATCGGGCTGCTGCACCCTGGCAATGCTTTGCACCCTCGCCCCACTCCCGGGCTGGGGTTGTAAGTAGCTGTAAGGGTGTGGCTGGCCTGCTGTGCCGTGACCCCTGTGACAGTGCCTGTGCCAGTTGACAGTGTGGCAAGTCCCAGGTGGCAGGTCGCAGGCCTCACCCGCTGTGCAGCTTGCTACAGTGCCAAGGTCACCATTGCAGGTCACCATTGCAGGTCACCATTGCAGGTCACCATTGCAGGTCACCATTGCAGGTCACCATTCTGCAGCCCCTGTGCCTGTGGCAGTCGACAGTGTCCTGCATTGACTGTGATATGCCGCATGGCAATGTCACGGGCGTCGCCCTCTATGAGGCAGTGGCTGGTGTAGGGTCATCAGCCAGAAGCTGGCCAGAAGCTGTTGCTGTTGAGTAGGTAGGTAGGCGAGGTAGCAGCAGAGAGGGCCGCCAGGCTGCTGCTGCTGTCCCCAGGCCCCCCTACCCCTACCCCTACCCCCATGCAAGGCCAGCCGGCCACCAGTGACTCACCACCAGCAGCATGGTGTTTTGTGTATCATAAGTGTGACCTGGTGTGGTGTGCGCGGAGGTGGTCAGCACCAGCAGCAGCAACATGCTGGGGGAAAGCTCAAGATGTTGTGCACAGGACCCTACCACTCTTCGTATTGTACCATGGCGGCACCGTGGCGAGCAGGCATAGTCAGCACCGCTGCAGGTGTTTGGTGACATGCAGCCCTTTACTTGCCACCTTGAGTGGCTGCTGCCCTGGCCCCCTCACCGCCTGGCTACGGCTAGCTGCACCCTGCTGCTCCCACCCCAGGTGTGGCTGAGGTGCTTGGGGTGCACTCCCAGGTGACTGCTGAGCACCAGGCCTTTCCACTCACATGCAGGTTCAGGCGCACCAGGCTGAATGACCAGTTGCTGTTGTGGCCGTCAGTGGACTTGAAGTAGCAGGTGGGGCTGGGGGGAGGCACGTACCACAGCCCGCAGCGCAGGTTGGCGTACACGGGAAGACCTGGCAGGCGGGCAGGCAGGCAGGCAGGCAGGCAGGCGGTCCGTCCGAAGGTCGGTGAGTCAGTAAGTCAGTCAGTCGGTCGGTCGGTCGATTAGTCAGTCGGTCGATCGGTCGGTCGGTCAGTCAGTTAGTCAATCGGTCGGGCAGGCAGGCAGGCAGGCAGGCTGTGCAACGGGGGTAAGGTAGCTGGCAGGCCCACCACATGGCTGAAGGTCAGTCATGGCCAGGCAGGTCAGACAAGACTGCCTAGGCTGCACAGCTGGCCAGGTCGAGCAAGGCTGGGCAGGGCCAGGGCAGGGGCAAGGCCTAGTCAGCGCAGTCCACAGCACCTCAGGCAGGGCAGGTGGCTGGGCCAAGATTACTATGTGCAGGTCAGGGTTGGGGTTTAAGGGTAGACTAACCTTAACCCCAACCCTGACCCTGACCCAGGTCAGACTCAAAATAAGCGAATGAAGGAGACGAAGGCTGGAGCTGTGCTGGTGGCCTGCACTGCCAGTGCCACTTTCTCTGCTCTTGGCAAAGGCTATGGCCCAAAGGCTGTCATCATTAAGCAACGTGTAATGAAGCAAGTCGATGCATGCAGTGCATTCCATTGACCCCGGCGCATGAGTGCATGTCTGTCAGGCAATACTGGCCAGGAGCCCCCTAGGGGGTCAGGCACCAGAGCAGGGGGTGGCACACACCTATGCTGAGGTACTCCAGCTGAGCTGTTGGCCAGCAATACATGACTACATCTGGGCACATGGCAGCCATGCTCGCCAGCCACACTAGGCATACAAACTAGGCAAAATTTACCATCATCGCACCTGGGTATAGGGCGGAGATAGCTGTGACAAACGTAGAGTCTTCGTAACAGGATGCAATGCAATTGTACAGGCCGCACTCCTCCCTGGGGCCAGAGGGGAGAGGAGAAGCACGGGTGAGCAGTACCTGGGACCGGTGTACCTGGGCCAGCCGGCTGCTGGCTACCTGTGCAGCTCTCTCGCGAGCTGGTTCATTGAGAACAGCTGCGCCCCGCGACGTCGCCCGCAGGGGTCCCCCACATTGGCAGGGTCCACCCCTCCCATGTCAGCTTCCCTTTACCAATTACCACTGTACCGAGGCTGACTTCGTGTAGTTCGATGCACGTAGTAACATGGAGCAACATTTAGTGTGACCCTTGACCAAAGATGCACGAGCCTTTAGCACGCCGAGGCGCACAAGCCCGTCGAGCCCGTTCACTTCGATGCAACTATACGTGCTTGTTTTTGTTTTGCTGTGCTCGTCGCACGTGGGGTTGGGTGCCGAAATGGATGCAAAAGAGGCGACCGAGCTGTCACGAGAAATTCGCGATCACTTTAGACAAACCGGCTTCCACTGGATGTCGCCCATCTACTACAGGGTACTTGTGTCACGGCTGCCGGGTCAGTGGCGCAGCCCAGCATCACTTGTGACACCTGAGCCTATGTGCTGCGCTGTGCCCTGCAGGAACTGGACAAGGAGAGTAACACGAAGCCTTACATGTTCATGTTCACCGGCAAATCGTGGGTGTACCATGCGCCCTAAGCCTATGTCAACCATGTCCCCTAAGCCATGTGCCCCGCCCCTATGTGCTCATGATGTCCCCTGCTCCACGGTGTGCCCATGTCACAGCCACTACATGCCTCAGGTGTGAGGACTGTCGCAACATCCTGGCCGAGTTCAAGCAGGAGCACCCAGCCTTCCTGAACAGCATCAGCTCCCAGTTCAACGCCATCCTGGTGCTGGATGACTTCAACGTCATGTTTGGGGTGCGTGCAGTGCCCCAGTAGACCAGCAATGCCAGGCCGGCAGGAGACCGTGTAGGCGTGCGTGCGCGCAGGCAGGATGACAAAGAGGCAGGCAAGTAGGCAGTCACGCGGGCAGCCGCGGGCGGGCACATTAGCGGGCCGACAAGCAGCAGCTAGGCAGCATGGCCAAGGCCAGACCTTGGTGCCAAGGCCAGCGTTGTGAGCCTTCACTGTAAGCCTGCTGCACCTTGTCAAAGGCCTGTCCAGGCTGAGGGTGGTGCACCACAGCTTTTTGTAGACAGGGCAGGCAGGGCAGGGCAGGGCAGGGCAGGGCAGGGCAGGGCAGGGCAGGGCAGGGCAGGGCAGGGCTTTGTGTAGGCAGGGCAGCCTGGCGGGGTCTGCAGGGTGTGACTGACTCAGCCTGCGGTCCAGCTATCCAGGGTGAGACCAGGTGCACCAAAGCAGGGCAGCCCGACAGCAACCCTACAGCTAGGCCCTGCGGCCAGACCCTGCCTGCCTGACTGACTGACCCAGCCTGCGCCCCACTGACCAGCGCTGCAGCCAGACCTGGGGGCTGCCGACCGCAGCTCCACTCCTGAGCTTGAAACGAGGCATACACGAGTATGGAGGGCATGGAGTGGGAAGAATGATGGTGCCTGGTGATGGGCCTCAGGGGATGCTGATAGGCCTTTTGGTCAAGGCCTGGTGGCCATGGGGAGGCCAGGACTTGCTGTGAGTGCGCTGCTGCACAGTCTGAGTATGCACCTGGGGGCCACAGCTACATCCCCCGAGTCATCTTCGCCGACCCTGATGGCACCGTGAGTGGCTGTGACCAGCGTCGGCAGTGGACCCTCATCATCACCCTCCTGGCACTGCGCCTTCCTGCAGCTCAGGCACTTCATCAACACCTTCATCATCAGCAGCAGCACCACCACCACCACCACCACCCAGCACAAACACTGAGTGAGCACACACACATGGCTTTTGGGCCTGACCTTGCTGTTTAGACCATCGCCTGTTGACCCTACTGACTTTATCTATTCATAGATATGGCAGTTGCATGCGTCATGCTCTCGATCCTGGCTTGTACCTCACACCTTTCCACTGACCTGCTGTTACCTTGCTCTGGACCATGGCCTTCACCTGTCCACTGACCGGAGCCAGGCCTTGCCCCTGACTTTGCAGATCCGCACTGACATGAGGAACCCGCGCAGCGTGTTGGCAGACGACTGGTACCACTACGGGTCCGCTAGAGAGGTGCTTGCGCCCCTCCACCTCCCTCCACCTCCCTCCACCTCCCTCCACCTCCCTCCACCTCCCTCCACCTCCCACCACCATCCAGCACCACCTCCCCCCTTCCCCTTTCCCCCCTTCTCCCTTTTTCGACTACCTCATGCCCTCACCTACTTCTAAACAACTATACAAGCTAACCACTCATTTCCTCGCAGCCCCAGCCCCCACCCCCTCCTCAACATGCGTGTTGCCTTGATGGCATCTCACGCAACCACAAGCCTTCGCAGCCAGCTTTTGCGTATGTCTGCAAACTCCACCAACATGGTGTCAACTTGAGCTCCTGCCACCTCTACAGCATCCTAAATGCCCGCACCTCCACTCAGGCAAACTAAAAACAGCATCACTCAAGCCCCAACTCTGAGGCCCCCACCTCCCCCATTCCCCTTCCCCCTTCCACCATTCTCCCTCCTTGACGAGGTGTAATGTTGCCCTGGCCCTCACCGCCACCATCCAAGACTGAGTCAAACGATGGGATGGGCATGTGGGTTCAGGGTAGGTGGGTCGCTTTTCTTTGGCTTGATGGTGGGAGCAGGCCGCGCCCCAGGCGGTAGCTCCTCCCTTGATGCACGCCGGTGAATACCGGAGTAGTCTTCTTCGTCTTCTTCTTCAAACGATGGGATGGGCATGAGGGCCCTGTGCTGGTGATGCTGATGATGCTGGTGGTGCTGGCAGCCAGGCCCTCAACTAGCTGTGTGAGCCCAGCTGCTGCTGGCCTGCCATGCAGGTGCTGTGGGGCATGCTAGCGGCACTCAAGGAGTACAACGCGGAGCAGGAGCCCTACCCCAGCGACCTGGACAGCGACCTGCCCTAGCGCCACCGCCGCCCTGCTCTGCTCTGCCCTGCCGTGCTGCAGCGCTTGCACACATGTCTCACTCTGCACCTCACACCTGCCCAACCTATTTATGGGTTATCGTGGGGCAGCAGAAGCAACCAGCGAATGCCGTGTAACAGCTGTGATGACTGAGAGTTTCAGTATCTGTGTTATTGATATTTGTCTTAGCCTCCATGTGGTCACACCAGGTCACACCTAGATCTCATGATCTCAGCTGCAACAGCTTCCTATGGCAGCGTTACATGTGATGGCAACCAACACATCGCACACACCGCCGAACAAATTGCCAGCCCTGAGGATGCTACGCTATGAGTCTTACTGCAAAGCCATGCTTGCCTTGTCCACAGCAATGCTGGTGTGGGGGATGTCAGCCGGCAGCCCAGCATCATGCTGCCCCTAAGGCCCGGCTCAAGTTGCTAGTTGCACTGCCTGGCAGCGGCAAACCCGATCTGACACCTGACCCAGTACGCTCTGCTGATGTCAGCTGCTGGCCCATTGGCCAATGTTGCTCATCCCAACTCCTGACTCACACCCTTGGCCGCACTGGGCGGGGCAGCAGCCCAGGTTCCTGGCCTGCCCTGCCCACTGTGATGGGAGCGCGCCTGCACTCTTGGCCTGGGCACCTGGCAGGGGGAGTGCGCCCTGCTGCCTTGCCTGATGCCCAGTTGGCACGCTGCCTGCCTGCTGCTGCTGAGCTGCTGGTGGGGCTGCTGCTGGTGACGCCACCTGGCCTGCCCAATGCCCCCCACATGCGTGCAGCAGCTGCCGCCACGACTCAGCCTCAGGCAGGCTGGCCCGCACCTGCTCACGCTTGAAGGCTGCTCGCTCACTGTCACTGGCCAGCTGGTCAAAGACTGCTTTGTACACCATGACCCCTGCATCAAAATGGGTCAGCTGCTGCAGCTTGACATGAGCAACCACCCCTGACATGCTGCCGTCATGAAGAAAGTCAGCACTCTGCGTGATGGCTATGCCCCTTTCCAGCCTCGGTCCCCATACCAACAGCTGAGTGCAGTGGGTACCATCCTGGCCAAGCACTGCCTGCTGTACCTCATCAAGACCAGCAGCTGCCAGCGCTTGCACTAACCAACTGCAGTCACTTTTCAACACGGTTTGCAGCTTGACAATGGTGTTTTTTCGGCATGTTTTCGCCTTGGCAACCAGCTCTTGCAATGCTGGTGATGCAGCCAGGGATATCTGGCCTCCAGTGCAGGCATGCAGCCACTGACTGGCAGTGTGTAACTGGTTGTAATTCTCCTCGCCCCACTGCTCCGCATCCTGGTCCCACATGCGCAACTTCCTCCACAGTGCTGCTGCCATGCTGTTCAACTGCGGCTCACTGGCCAGCTGGCTGCAACCTGATGACACTGCCTGGTGGAGGGACAGGGCAAGGAACATGCTCCTGGCATACAACAAGTTGGCAATGGCCTGGGTGGTGAAGGCTGTCAGGTCTGCCTTGGCCACCCCTGCTGCCAGGCTGCGCACTGAGCTGTCCAGGTAGCCAAGGCGGGCCAGGCCATACAGGCTGTTGGCCACGGCCTGACCTGCCATAAATTCATAGGTTTGTGCTGCACGCTCAGCCAGCTGCCTGCAGACCTCCTTGTCATGCCACAGCACCAGGCCCATGCCAAAGAGGATGTTGCTGACCTCCTGAGCCTTCAAAGCAGGCACAACATCCTGGGCCCTGGCCGTAAATAGGCTCAGCAGCTGCCTTGCTTCTTCCCTGCAGCCAGGCAGCTTGCTGGCAGCCCAGATTAGGTTGGCCCAGGCTTGAGGCCCTCATGCCCTCACCCTGGCTGATGGCAGCTGTGACTGACTGCAGCAGGGGCTGGGCACTGCCTGTGTAGCCTGACTTGGCCATGGCCCACAGTGTCATGCTGATGGCCTGGCCAGCAGCACCTCTAGACATCGTTATGGGCAGCAGCTGCACTGCCTGGTCGCACAGCCAGGTCAGGTCTGGGCTGCTGCTGCACTGCATATGCCAGCTGTGGCCAGGCCATACAGCAAAGTGCTCCAGTCACGCCAGCCAGCCCTCCTCATGGCCTCACTGCTGGAGCTATGACGGGCTAGGGCTGTGCAAGCTGAGGTGACAGCGGGAGCAGGGAGGTGGGGCTTGAGCTTTCCCAGGGACCAGGCTGCCAAGCTCAGCTGGCGAGAATCAAATCGTTGCAATGGTGGAAATGCATCAGGGTTCCCAGCCTTGCCAGCCCCAACCAGCCCAGCCATGCGCTGCAGCAGGGCCATCACTGCATTGCACTGGGCCTGGGTCATGCGGGCTCTGCTGTTCTCTGGCTGCTTGGCCCAATCTGCAAAGCACCTCGACATCTGCTCCACCTGGCTGCTGCTGAGGAATGGCAGGTCTTCCACAGTTGACATCAGCTGCTCCAGGTCTTGCTTGGGTCGGGGTGGCGGCTCATACTGGCGCAGGGCTGCAAGGCAATGTAATGTTAGCAGCACTGATGCAGTCTACCTGTTGCTACTTAGGCTGGATTAGACTTGAATGCTAAGCGGGGTGGCAGGCAGCAGCTGGCAGTGGCCGTGCAGGCTGCATTGCTCACTGTGTGCTGACGCGCTGAGTGTCCGCAACGGCACGCTGAGCAGCCGGGGCAGCATGCAGGTGCGAGGCGCGGGGTGGCGGGTGGCGGGTCGCGAACCCGGGTCTTGGCGTGCAGGTGCGCGCATGCATGCACGGAGCGAACGCATATGAGCGGGGATGAGGCAGGCGCTTTGGAGTAGGTTCACGGATACTACATTCTTGGATCACTGCCTTGTCGCTGCGCAGCTTGCGATTATACGTGAAGTAGACGGCACGAGCGACACGCTCTGCAGGACGACGCCATCACCCCATACACCATGCAGCTTGACTACTTTCCATGCACTTGCGACCTTCCACCTGCACCCAATGGCCTGCACTACTGCATTGCTATGCATACCCATCGCCAGCTTACCAGCGCCTCCCATGTGGCGCCTGTGGCGGAAGCTGCGTCACTGGCTATGGCTGTCGAGCATAACTGTGATGCAACGTGATGCACTGGCTCCAGGTCGCTCCAGCTCCCGCGCTGCCGGGTTAGGCTCAGGGCTAGAGTGAGGGTGGGAGGGAGATCCTACCGATCAGCGGCAGCACATCATGGGTGTGGTGTGCCAGTGGTGGCCTGCCACGGTAGCTGGGCCGGGACGCTCCCAATGACAATGGTAGGACCAACTCATTCGTTTGTTCCGTTACAGCACGAAACGGCAAAACGACCAGAAATGCACATGGTTGAATGTATACCTCTCACATTCGTCCACCATAGGGCACTTCACACCATAACCGGCACCAGCCCCCCCTAATGCTCCCCCCCACCCCTCCCACCCCATCCTGCCCTGACACCTCCTAGGTTCTTGCCTCCCCCTCTCTTGAACTCATGGCCGCTACACCCATGTCGCCACCCCGCTACAGCCCTTAGGCTCAGCAACAGTTGTTTTGCGCACTCAGCCTGGCAAGTGACACCCGCTGTTTCTTGGCCAAGCCTGCCAAAGCTGCTGAATGTCATGCCAGCCGGACATAAGGCCAACGCTACCCTGCCCCACCTTGCCAGCCCCACCCAAGGCCCCCCCGCCCCGACCCGCCTGCCCTCCCCGCCCCCCAGACATGCTCCACTCAGAGCCCCCCTGCTGTCCCCCCACTCTGGCACAGGCAGGCAGCAGCCGCCACCCAGCAGCCCCCCCCTGGCCACCTACCCCCTGCCGCCACCCCCCCTCTGACCCCCTGCTGCTTTGTATGGTCGCTGCCAACCAGCGTCTGCCTGCTGCTGCTGCCCCCTCCCGGAACCTGCTGCCTTGTAAAGTCACTGCCACCCAGCGTCTGCCTGCTGCTGCTGCTGCGGGGGGCCTCAGCGTCTGCCTGCTGTTGCTGCTGCAGGGGGCCTCAGGCGCTGGTGACCAGGGAGGGCTTGTAGAAGTCTGGGGCAGCGAAGCCCAGCAGGGCCATGCTGGTGGCCGTGATGTTGGCCAGGCCAGCGTCTGGGAGGTCCGACCTGGGTGAGGGGGGTCACACAAGGGGGGTCCCACAAGGGGGGTCCCACAAGGGGGGTCACACAAGGGGGCATTGATAGGCAGCGGGGGAGAGGGGAGAGGAAGGCAAACAGGGGGTGGGGGGTGGGGAGGGAGGCGGGCAAGGAGGGAGAGGAGGGGAAGGTAGAAGCAGGGAGGGGGAGCGGGAGGGCGGGAGGTGCAAGGTAGGCTGTTTGTGATGCACTCCAGCCGCCAGTGGTGGTAGCACTCCACCCACCTTCCCTATCCCTCAAACCTGGTCAACACTGCTCCCCCCACACGCTGCCCCAGCCCAGCCTTGCCCACTCACTTGAACACCACGCTGTCCGGCAGACCCTTGCCGCCCACGAATACCGGCACTGGGGCCAGCGTGTGGCTGGTCAGGGGCAGCGGCTGCCCATGCTCATTCACCTACACGCGGCACACAGCCAACAACACCACACAGCCAGTGAGCGAGGGGCCGTCAGGTGTTGGTGACGACAGCAAGGATGCCGCTGCCGCTGCTGCTGCTGCTGCCGCTGGTGCTGCTGCTACCACTGCTGCTGCTGCTACCGCTGCTGCTGCTGCTGCTGCTGCTGCTGTCGCTGCTGCTGCTGCCGCTGCTGCTGCTGATGATGATATGATGATGGAGCCCCAGCCAGCCAGGTAGACCCCCCCTCCTCCTCCTTTGCCTCCCCTCCTCGTCGCCTCCTCCCCTTCCTCCCTCTCTCACCAGCGGCTTGCCCTTCTTGTCCCTCTGCACCATGTCGTCAGCGTTGCCGTGGTCGCTGCTGACCAGCCAGCGGCCCCCCAGGCTGTCTGCAACCTCCAGCAGCTCCCCTAAGCAGGCATCGCACGTCTCCACGGCACGCACAGTGGCAGCCATGTCGCCTGCACAGGCAACACACACCAACTGCCTCAAACGACACGCAAGGGTACACAGGGTGCACGCCAACCACCTCAACCAATACACAAGGGGGATTCACGATGCAGGTCTTCGACCAGCCCCGCCCCGCCCCACCCCCACCCTCACCCCCCTGCCCCCTCCCCCCTCCCCCCTCCCCTCACCCCCCACACCTCCGCCCACTGACCTGTGTGGCCCACCATGTCGGGGTTGGCGTAGTTGATGCGCACCATCTTGTACTTGCCGCTGCGCAGCGCCTCCTTGCCGGCCTCAGTGATCTCCCGCGCCTTCATGTCGGGCTTCTCATTGAACAAGATCTTGTCGCTGGGGATCTGCAGGGGGGAGGCGGGGCGGCAGGGGGGGGTGGCGTGGCGGCAGGCGGGGCGGCAGGGTGGGGTGGCGTGGCGGCAGGCGTGGCGGCAGGGTGGGGTGGCGTGGCGGCAGGGTGGGGTGGCGTGACAGCTGACAGACACTAAGGATCTGAAGAGTGGAGGGCAGGGTGGGGGGGACTTGGGGGGCAGCAAATGGGGGCAGAGCGGCAGGGGGGAGGGGGCCAGAGCAGCAGGCAGGTTAGGTGGGCGGGGCAGCAGGGTGGGGGGTGCGGGGTGAGGGGCTGTTTGCCATCGCCTGCTGCTGCCTGCCACCACGCCCCACCTCACCTCCAGGTATGTTTCCAGCTTGTTGTCAAAGTAGCCAGAGCGGTTCCCGTTCCAGAAGAAGGTTACATGGCCAAACTTCTGAGTCTCAGAGCAAGCAAAGGTACTGATGCCGTTCTTGACCAGGTACAGGCCGCTGACCTGCAGGGAGGTGCGGGGCAGGCACAGCCCACAGCCTTCATATCCACTCAGCAGCTGCTGCTGCTGCTGCTGCTGCTGCTCCACTTCTACTCCTGCTGCTGCTGCTGCTGCTGCTCCACTTCTACTCCTGCTGCTGCTGCTGCTGCTGCTGCTGCTCCACTTCTACTCCTGCTGCTGCTGCTGCTGCTGCTGCTGCTCCACTTCTACTCCTGCTGCTGCTGCTGCTGCTGCTGCTGCTCCACTTCTACTCCTACTCCTGCTGCTGCTGCTGCTGCTGCTGCTCCACTTCTACTCCTACTCCTGCTGCTGCTGCTGCTGCTGCTGCTCCACTTCTACTCCTGCTCCTGCTGCTGCTGCTGCTGCTCTATGACGCCCACACCCACACTGCGCCTCAGCCAGACGCCGGTCAGGCCCAGCCCACAGCCTTCCTATTCACCCGGCTGCACAGCCCGCAGCTGCACAGCCCGCAGCCCACCCATTAGTCCACTGCTGCTGCGGTTTCCTCCTGCTGCTGCTGCTGCTGCTGCTGCTGCTGTACTAGTCCTGCTGCTGCTGTACTAGTCCTGCTCCTGCTGCTGCTGCTGCTGCTGCTGTACTACTAGTCCTGCTGCTGCTGCTGCTGCTCACACGCCACACTCATGTTGAGGGTAAGCTGAACATTGCTGCATCAACTCCTGGGTCCCGCTGCTGCTGCTGCTGCCCCTGCTGCCCCTGCTGCTGCAGCTGGGTTTACAGTCATTCCCGCGCTGCTGCCGCTGCTGCTGCTGCCAGGTGACACTGCCAGGTGACCCTGCCAGGTGACCCTGCCAGGTGACCCTGCCAGGTGACCCTGCCAGGTGACACTGCCAGGTGACACTGCCAGGTGACACTGCCAGGTGACACTGCCAGGTAACACTGCCAGGTGACACTGCCAGGTAACACTGCCAGGTGACACTGCCAGGTGACACTGCCAGGTGACACTGCCAGGTGACCCTGCCAGGTGACACTGCCAGGTGACACTGCCAGGTGACACTGCCAGGTGACCCTGCCAGGTGACCCTGCCAGGTGACACTGCCAGGTAACACTGCCAGGTGACACACCCCCGCTGCTCACTACCAGCTGCCCCACCCACCATACCCTCCTCACCAGTCTGCAGAGGCCCCCAGCAGCCATCCCCTTGGGGTGCCAGCAAGCCCCCTGGGCCCGTCCCCCTCTCATCCTCCCCTCCCACCCCTTCCCCCTCCCTCCCTTCCCCCTCCCCCTCCCCCTTCAAACCTTACCCTCCCCCCGCCCTCTTTTCCTCCCCCTTCCACCCTTTCCCCCTTCTGTTGCACAAACAGTGCCCCCCTCTCCCTCCCTCAAACTTCTCCCTCCCCTCACACCCGCTCCTCACATTTTCAATCTCAGGGGGAGGCACCAGGTAGTTGGCTGGGAGCAGCAGGTCTCCGTCGTACTGCATCATGCCCACGAACTTCAAGCCTGAGGGGTAGCGCTGGCGGTCAAAGACCTTGAAGTCCGGGTACTCAAACGCCTTGCTGATCTCAACCATGCGGTCGGACCGGAAGTTGAACAGCACCACTGCGGTGGGAGCCAGGGGCAGGGGGGTGGTAGCAGCGGCAGGGGCAGGGGGGTGCCATGCCGTGCATCCTGATCCTGGCTGCCCACTGACATGTCAAGGTTAGTGTAGGCAGGCACCGCATGCTTGCTTCGCGCATCATGTCAAAGTGATGCTTGTGAGCTGCATGACCGAGAGCAACAGCATCAGCAGCAGCAGCGTGACCAGCAGCAGGAGCAGCAGCAGGGGCAGCTGCCACATGGCCCCACCTGCGTCATTGTCCATGATAGGTCCCACTGGCTTGCCCTCCTCATCCACAATCACAAATGGGTCCAGGCTCTGATCCGACACCGGCTTCTCCTCTGTGCCCTGCGCCAAGGGGAGGGGGGGACACGGTGGGTAGTCAACCAGGCAGTTGCAGCAGCAGTAGCAGCAGCACTGCAACCATTAGCAGTGCTAGCGAAAGCAGCAGCAGTAGCAGCAGCAGCAGGGCTAGAAGCAGCAGCAGCAGGGCTAGCAGGAGCAGCAGCGTAGCGCTACGGGCACGGCTGCCCAGTGGGACTCACTCTGAGTGTGGTGACGGCAGTGAGGCAGTCAGTGAAGGTGTGGGGCGCCTGGCCCAGCACGTGGGCCTCCCACCCGCGCTTCACAATGTTCCAGTCGGCCTGTCAGAGCGTCAGTGATGCGGTATGCGGCATGCATGGATGCATGCAAGGATATACGCGTGCATGGGCCATGGCAAGGTGGCTAGCGCGCTACTCTTACTACATGATATGCCTGCCAGCATTTATGGAGCTGCAAGCCACAGCCGCTGCTGCTGTCGCCTGTGCTTCAAGCTGTCTGCTGCTGCATTCAATTTCAGCTGATAATTTGAGGAACACCCTGACAAAGCAGGCACCTCGTAGCGATCCATGGTCACGTTCATGCGCCCGCCCCCCGAAGCAATCTTGCAATCCACTCCCTTGCTTGCATTCAGCTCAGCCAGCTCCTTTTCGAGCTCGGTCACAAACTTTATGGAAGTGCCGTCGGGCACATCGCGGCCGTCGGTCAGGATGTGCACACGTACCCTCTTGGCGCCACGCTCCACGCAACCCTGCGATACCCCCGCAAGTCAGACTTGTTGCCCTAAGCTATTGTAACGCCTTGTGCTAGTCAATGCTGCAACGAAGGAGCGCATCGCCGAAGACTCACCCTTAGCGTGCCGGTGAGCTGGTTGCAGCGAGAGTGCACCCCGCCATCTGACAACAGGCCGATGAAGTGGACAGTGTTGGTCGCGAAGGCTTCGCTTATGTATTTGAAGCCCGCGCCTGTAAACATCTTGCCGGTTTCGAGCGCGATGTCCACAAGTCGAGCTCCCTGGTCGACCACCTGGCCCGAGCCCAGGGCATTGTGCCCAACCTCTGAGTTGCCCATGTCTGCATCTGATGGCAGGCCGACCGCAAGGCCGTGCGCCTTCACAGTGCGGAACCTGTTCGAGACTGCCCGCAGCTTGTCGATTGTTGGCGTCTTCCCCACGTGTACAGCGTTGAACTCGTCCTTGTGCTCGTTCTCTCCGAAACCATCCAGGATGACGACTAGTACGGGGCCATCCGGCTTAGGGATTGTCGGGTGGGGCTGCAGCACGTAGTCTCTTTCGCCGTTGCTGGCAACCGGGACTGCTGGTGCCTCCATAACAGGTGCTGGTGCCGCGGGGGCTGCGGGTGGCGCTTTCGCAACTGGGACTGGTGCGGCCGCGTTAGTAGCCTCAGCGCTGCAACACTGCATGACGAAGCAGGTGCCAAGAACGGGTACCACTCGACATAGTTTGGCGTTTTAAATTTACCATGCTACTTCTCCAAACCTAGTCACATCAAGGCAAACAAGGGCCTGGCGGGGTTTAGCGGTGCTGGTGATCGGGACTGGGAGTAGGAGTAGTGAAAGCTTCACGGTGACAACTACCCGACAATGTTACAGCGCTGCACGGTTCGATCATGATGGGCATAGCTCTCCAGATGCACTGAGACTACATTGGACAAGGTTACGAAGCAAGGTTCATGCAAGTCATGCAAGGGTGGGATACAGCTGAATGCTTGTGGCTGACCCTTTCTTCTCAATACCGTCACTATCCGTGTCACAACTCCGGACATGCAACGACACAGCAGCAGGGACCCAGCACCCAACAATCAACATGTCAGATGAGCTGGCGTAGTGGAGCTTCAAAGTGCATAGATCACACCTATGCTTCTCCTCCAGCATACAATGACCTCTCAGTGATTGCTGAGCTCATGTGTTGGGCATGGCTACTCCGCAGCTTAGCACACCTCAAGCACTTGTGCCACCCCTATTGCTCCTGCTGTTGCAGCAGCCAGAGCTGAGTTGCAGCAGCCAGAGCTGTACCCACAGCAGCCACAGCTGCCAACTCCTCTGTGCACCTGCTGAGCCAGGTGGTGCCCAGCTCAGCTCAGCCCAGCTCAGCTCAAGTCAGCTCAACTCAGCTCAGCTCAGCTCAGCATTAGTGCCAAGCAGTGCCACCAGCTCCACCAGCAGCTGTAGCAGCTGTAGCAGCTCTTGGCCCTGTCGCGATCACCATGGCATGGCAGGCGGGCTGGGACACGGGCTGCATGCTGTTCCTTGGCTTTCCCCGGCAGCTTCCCAGCAGCTTCCTGGTCCCTCATGCCAACACCTCCCGAGTGAAGCGCCAGGCATGGCTCCATTTGGCTTGCGCCATGTCCACTGGCACAAAGCCTTGCGCGTTGACAGCGTCTCGGTCTGCCCCACGCTGCATGACACCAGCAGGGACCACCAGGCATGGCCACAAAGAAAGGCATGGCTCTGGAGCTGGGGCACGGCCACAGGCATGACTCAGGACCACGCCACATGACACACAGCAGCATGGCCACAAGGCAAGGCAAGGCATGGCATGGCAAGGCAAGGCATGGCAACAAGGCAAGGCAAGGCATGGCTCAGCAGCTCGGGCACGGCTCAACAGCTACACCTGGACCGCGTGTCCGGCAGCTTGATGAAAGCAGGCTGTTGCTGCCATGCCAGTCGACTGTGACCACGATGGCAGCCTGCCTGCCTGGTGCGCTGCACTGCATCGCACCGCACCACCACCACCACACCTGTAGCAAGAGCTTAACAATCTCCACGTGGCCACGCATGGATGCCCAGTGCATGGCGGTGTTGTCCCCCTGCACACATGGCGCCATGGCCCCACAGGGCAACACACCGCTGACTGCGTGGCCATGACCAGGAGCCCTGCGGCTGCTGGCAGGTGACATAGGAAAGCTGCCTGGCAGCGCTCAGGTTAGGCTACATCAGGGTGCTGCCACACTTAATGCCACTTTGGCTGCAGCAGGGAGGGTTTCTGCCCCTGGCACCTTGCATCTTGCAAGAGAGACAGGCAGTACTAACTCCCCCTCCTCCCCCTCCCCCTCCCCCTTTCATCCCTCCCGCCCTTTTCCTCCTCCCCTCCCCCTCCCCCTCCCCCTCCCCCTCCCCCTCCCCCTCCCCCTCCCCCTCCCCCTCCCCCTCCCCCTCCCCCTCCCCCTCCCCCTCCCCCTCCCCCTCCCCCTCCCCCTCCGCCCTGTCCCCCGGCAGCCAGTGTGGGGGCGCACCAGATCCAGTGCGTTGACGTCAGCGCCGCGGTCCAGCAGGCACCTCACAGTGTGCAGGTGGCCGTTGTGGGCAGCACGGATCAGGGCCGTCTCCTTCATCTGCACACGCGCACAGCTGCCGGGGTTGAAGGAAAAGAAGAAGAAGAAGAATGTGTTCACACTGCTGAAGCCGAGCACAGTCAGTCAGGGTGGCGGGCCCTGCCCTCCAAGGGAGACAGGAGCACCTAGCCATCATCTAGGGTAGGTGGTGAGAGCAGGCCTCGTGGAAGCTCTTTTGGGAGCAGGCCTTGTGGAAGGGGTGGGGTGGGGTGGGGCGCCTGGGGTGGGGTGGCTGGGGTGGGGTGGCTGGGGTGGGTGGGGTTGCTGAGGTGGGTGGTTAGATCCTGAGCCGGGGGTCCTTCCTTGATGTACACACTGGGGAGTGTAAGGGGTGTGGAGGGGCTACTTGGCCAGGCCTCCTCCCAGGTTGCCCTGTCACACAGGCAGCTGTGGGGGTCAGATGGCCCCAGGCCCCCCCTGGGATCTGGGCTGTGGGCTGGGCTGGCAGCACTGTGTGGCTGGTTGAAGGACAGCCTGGCTGAGCTACCCCCAGCTGGGCAGCTCAGTGGCACTCACCACATTTCGCTGCTCTATGTTAGCACCTTCATCCAGCAGCAGCTCCACACACGCACGGTGCCCTGCACGCCATGCACACCCATGCGCCCTGTCACATCTGGCTCTGCCACTACTACTGCTGCTGCTGCTGCCACTGATGCTGCTGCGTGCTGTCACCACGCACTGCTTAGTTTTCACTTTCTTATGCCGTTGCTACACTTGTTACTGCTGCACAGCTGCTGGCCTTGCTGGCGCAGTGGCTGCCCCTGCTGCTGTCAGTGCTGAATCAAGTCCCAAATTCTGCAGGGCGGGTGTGCTCAACCCCGTTTCATAGAGCAATGCACTGCCCTCGCACCTCCAGCTCAACCCTGCCCCTACTGGCAGCACAGCCCGCCCGCCTGCCGGCCAAGCCCTCACCGTTCCCAGCTGCCAGGATTAGAGGTGGGTCCCCGCAGAGGTCAGCCTCGTTCAACGGCGCTCCCTCGAAGATGTGTTCCTTCACCCTGCGGTGCCACAGAGGAAGCGTGTCGCGGCGGTGTTGACGAATTGCGAGTTGCGGTGGGATGCACTGCAGCACTGGCTTACCAGTCATACATGCCATCGCAGCAATCCCGCCAGATGTTGCTCTTCTCTGGCACGAACTGCCCGGACTGCGGTCATGCAGCAGCAGCGAACGCTTGTTGCGATGGGTGCACTTGGCGCACACCCAACGTCAGGGCGGACTGGGTGCGCTTGCGAGTGCACACGCGTTTGCGTCCTCACTATTAAGTCGAACGGCATGGCGGGCCGTGCTTACTCCTCTAGATATGCACAGCTGCCACGGCAAATAGCTTTTGACACGACGGTTTGTCCAAGACTGCGGGGGGTCATGTCTCCTGCATGTGAACGGCGAGTTACACTGACTGTGTGAGACTGCAGGTTTTAATCCTAGGAAAATTGCGTTGTGAGTACACTTCCAAGTCAACATGTTCACTGGCGAGTTATGGGACCCAGGCAAAGCTGTCGTATATTCAATGGCGCAGCTGCAAGCACTCGGCTCCGGACCGAGCACTTCTTCTGGGTTGAGGTGAGGTCTAGGCTAGGCAGTAGCCCTTAGTTAGCCGCGCAATGTGCCTTACAATGATTCACTCGCGCAATGTGTCTTACAATGGCTGCAGACCTTCGAAGGCGAGCTTGCAGCGACTAATGTATAGCGAAGCAAAACATTCCCCAAACATCAGGAGCTCGTTGCGCTTAACCAAAGCCATTGGGTAAGCGTTGGCCTGACGACTTGCTTGGTTTTGATTGCTTGGTGGATAAGGCGCGCCCGAAAAAATCTTAAGATATGTACCCTTTTCGCATTGGCGAGGCTACCGGTCAACGGAATCTTCCGAACCTCTCGCGACTGCTTCGGTGAATCCACGTTTTGACCCCGCAGTAAATAGTTGCAGCATTCTCTTGTATTTCTGGCAAGCCCACAGCCCTGGAGAGCGTGATTTTTTCATAGTTTGAACGGTGTGAGGCGGTCTTATTGGGGTGTAATGCATTCTTTGGTGAAAGCACTTTTCCAAAATAACCCATTTCTCCTGGGTCCACCCGCAGCCAGGTCGGGGCCACGCGGAGCCCGGTCACGCACAGCAACCAGGCAGGTGCGAGTAGCAGATGTAGTCGGTTCTGGCTGCGTTGGCTAGTGCGTTGACCGATGTTGGCCGCTTGGGCAAGTGGGTTGACATCGACACGCTTGTCTCTCTGAGCCACATGAAGGACGCCGAACTGCCCTGCGAAACTCCTTGTCAGGCCAGTGCGGCTCCATGACCTCACCTGCCGCTTGGCCCACGCCTCTAGCCCGCAGCGTGCGGTTCCCGTGGCTTTCTGCTTTCACTCTCACCGCACTTCACTCACCGCACTTTTTGCCAGGCCGAAACCGTGGGCCCGCGGTTAGCTCCTCGTCATCGCTATCATAGTATACCATAGCATCCCAGCCAGCCGCAAAACCCAGCACCGCATCCATTTGGCGTGGCTGAGGCCAATCAGCAACTAAAGGTACGAGCGGGACGTGCGGGAACGACTGTGGCACCAATCGACCGGGAGGAATCTTATTTAATTCAAATAAATACATTTCCCCGCGCCAGTGCGAAAAGGGTAATGACCCAATATGATCAAGCCAGAGAATTTGATGAAATATGATCAAGCCAAAACCGAACCAAAGTCGATTGCGTATCAACAACAAGCTATGGGCCCTGTTCCCATGTTTCTAGAATCCCATTTGCTCTCAACCGCTGCACTTTTCTGCCGTGTCGCTACGCTCCGCGGCCGCTGGCTTCGGTCTCGAGCTGTTTAGCGCCGGTGCTCGGCCTCGTGTGTTTAAACCCTTTAGCACTGGCGGTTTTGTCGTTATCTACTACATATGACCAATTCCTCAGCAAGTCATATGATCGGTCGCGCCCTATTGGTGGACATGTCCTGCATGACATGCCACTTATTTTTCTTTCGCCTTGCACCGCAGGCCGAGTGACCGGGACCTGTTAGCAGCGCTGAACATTCGCCGCTGTGCAGTCCGCATCAGGTACACCGCGCTACACCTAGTGCATTGGGTGAACATGTCGTGAACATGTCGTGTCACCGCAGGCCGCACCTCTGAGCGTACCAAGAAGTACGACACAAACAAAAAAAACAATGAACCCCTCACAAAGGGGATGTGTGTGGCACAGGCGCAGGCACTGGCAACAGGCACACACACCAGAAGGCTGAGCTGAAGTGGGCATTAGGCACACTGTCGGTAGCCTTTACAATGATGAGCTCGCAGCCGGTTCGATTCCAACTCATGCTTTATTTTGGTGTAGCATGAGGGCTGTGGGGTTCAGGAGTTGTCCAAGACTGCGCAACTGTAACCAATTGCAACCAAGGCGCAATTGTTGGTCCCTCTGTGTCTCACACCCCAGCCACCCTCCGCCGCTTCGTGTTCGGGCCTTCAGCACTGTGCACGTTGAATAGGTTCAGGTACAAAGAGCGCGGGGATCCGGACATGCGACCGCAACATGGTGCCGGAGAGCTGCGCTCGGCGCTCGCTGGATAACTACTATATACTGGTTGAACTCCTTCCCCTGTCGTGCTGCTTGGTTCACTGACACCAGGTACTACAAACACATCTGCCAACCAAGATCAACACTCCCTCCCACGACAGCCAGCAGGTTTGTCGTTCTCCAGCAGAAGGAGCCAACAGGTACAACCCAGGCATTGGCCCAGTAGGTACGGGGCCATGGCCAAAGCAGAAGGCTCTCATTGTATAGTTTATCAAGTGTGTCACAGCTGGCTCTCAAGCAGAGTGTGTGCCTCCTGCCCCTGTTGGCTATACGACAGGCTGTAGACGGAATCTGCTCCCGCTTGCAGGCATGGCTTGGTGTGGGGGATGGTTATGAGATTAATCCCTGATGCCCGACGGCGAGGGCAGCCTTTCTTTCTTTCAGAATGGCGCGCAGAGTGGAGCCTGCGCACGGGGGTCATGCACAGGATTCTGTGCATAGTCCACCAGTGGCATGGCACGAGTTGTGTCCCACTAGTTATACAGCACCTCAGCTTCACGTCCGCCTCCCATTAGAAGGGGCATGCAGAGTGGAGGCTGAGCCTGGGGGTCATGCACAGGAGTCCGTGCATGACTACACGTGGCATGGCACGAGCTGTGGAATACTTGTTGCATAGCACCTCAGCTTTGGCTTGGCCTCCCACCCTGCCCGTAGGGTGTCTCCTTCAGTGTTGGCCCTCCCCTCTTGACACACAATCTATAGCATGGCAACTGCGCACACCGAAGCGGATGAACACAAGAACACATTCACATGAACAGGAGGCCACCGCATGGTGGCTATCTTGGTGGACATCTACACTGCAAGTGCGCTACTGCTGAGCTGCCTTGCCTCAGCTCTGCCTCTTCTACTGATGTCGCTGCCAGGTAGCCTGGCACAGCATTGAAGGTCCAGTGTCCGTCCAGGGTCATGCAGGGTCCTGTGTACGACTACCACAGCAAATCACCTGCCAGCGGATCCTAACGTTCAACCCTTGTTATTTTCATGCCGATCCCAGTTTCCCTCGGACGGCGAGTTGGCCGCACTCCGGTGGCAACCAATCCGCGTCAGTACAACGGAGGGTCGGGCCTGTCTTACTCAGTGAGTTGTGTGTGTCCCTAAACATGCCCGTAGCTGTCTGCGCCTTGGAAAAGGCACATTAGAACTGCCACAGGTGAATGGAACTGCCACAGGTGAATGGAACTGCCACAGTCCAGGGTCCAGGCTCCAGGCTTTGCGTTCTGCGTTCTCCCCGCTCCCACAGCTCTCACAACTACGTCCGCTTTGCTTATGTTCAACTCGCAACAACACTTTGCATGCAAGCAAGCCGCATCCGTTCATGTTCTTCGCTCTCTTATCTCGAGGATGTAACGCACACCCATCGTACAAGTGCACCCCTACTGAAAAGGGGTCAAGCTGATACCTCAATTGCTTCACAATGAATCCAGGGCTGACCGGAAAACTAGCGGCACTAGCCTCCGAAGCGTATGCTCTTGAAAGACCAAGGAGTGCCACTGCGCCTATCGCCCCTATCGAGGCACCGTTCGTGAAACTATCGACAACTCAGTGCTCCGGTGACTCCGCGCACCAGCACAAGACGCATGCCCAGCACAGCACTGATATTCCTGAGAGGATAAACTCAGTGCGCACCTGGCGTGCGGCAATCACCACGATCCCTTTACATTACGGGAGAAGTAGCAATTTTTATTTTCCCGTAAATATCAGCCATTTTTTACACCCATTCTTACTTGTGTCCGCCCTAGCAGCACTATCTGGAATGATCCGCCCTATCTAGCACAAGCCTCCTAACAAGCCCAAGCCCCCTATCTAGCCCGAGCCCCCTATCTAGCCCTAGTCAATGCAGCCAGTAACTTCATTGACTAGGGCTAGATAGTGACTAGGGCTAGACTAGCCATTACTGGCTAGTCAATGCAGCCAGTAACTTCATCTTTGCGGCCTTGCTGGCTGCCTCACTAGCCCTGAACTCTTCAAAGCCTTGGGCTATCCCTGGATCAATGGCTCCAGCCGCATGCGCTGTGATAGCTGGATGCCAATCGGCCTGCCAAGTGCTGGGTGCGGGTCCCCATGATGCCGTATGCCAAACGCATGGCCAGCTGCCAGGTCCTGGGGTGGGAGGGGGGCCTCCGTACGCAGGCGGTGCCGCTGCCGCATGCCCGCTCATAGGCCAGCTGCCAGGTCCTGGGGTGGGAGGTGGGCCTCCGTACGCAGGCGGAGCCGTTGCCGCGTGCCCGCTCATGGGCAGGATGGGAGCGATGTCATTCTCACTGATCTTGACCCGGTGATGTTCACCACGCACAGTACGGGCAAGGGAAGAGATGCGCTGGCGCAAAGAATCTGCGTTGCACTTCCCCCCATCCTTGGACTTGCGGTACCCTGCACAAGGTGCACAATATAGTCGTGTATAACACCTGGTGCACTAGACAGGCTCTAGGTAGGTTGCAAGGCACCCTGGCAGCCTTGCCTACCTGTTGCAAGGGTGCACAATACCATGCACAGAACCTTGGGCATCTTCATGTAGCACTCATACAGGTGGCTGCATCGCTCTTCGATAGTGAAAGGGCGCTTGCGTAGGAACAGCCGCAACGCAGCCATAACCTCTTAAGAAGCTACCTCACCATCTGCATGGCAATACAAACGAGGATTATGTTGTATATGGGGCAAGGCAAGGCGGGGCAAGGCAGGCCTTAGCTAGGTCAGCGGGTCACTGACCAGCGTATGTGCCGTTATCTAGCACATCCTCAAACATCTGGTAGCTGGTCTTGAGTTGACTCTTGTCTTTGGCTTGGGTCGAGGCGGCTGCCTTGCTTCGTGTTGCCAAATCAGCGAACTTGGGAGCCTTGATGAATGCCCTTAACACGGCATCCTCTTCTGCATCCTCTCCTGCATATCATGGCATCCAGTACAATGTCAGTCTTGGTAGCGGGGTCAGTCAACGACTAATATGAGACGGTACCGATTACCTGCGGCCTTGCCTGACAGGCGTCCAGATCTCCTGGTGGGAAATGGTGGTACGTTGCTTGCTGGGACCGGCATTGTGGCTGTTGCGACTGCTGGGACTCCTTGCTCGGAGCTTCCTCTGCATCGCAACATCGTAACATCGTAACCGCCAGGAGTCAACCAGTCAACGCTGGTCGACAGTCTGATTAGGGACTCACCTAACCCTGCCGCTAGACGTGCAGTGGCGATGTCGATGGGTGGTAGCAGGTTTAATTGTCCGATGGACATGTCATCGCCGCAGTCTTCCTCCTCAATCTCGCAGTCTTCCTCTTCGACCTCGCAGTCCGAAGTTATGACGCTGTTTGGCATAGCGGTGGTTTGTGTGCGTGGCTAGAAGGCTGCTGGACTGTTTTGGGGGATGTGACCCCAGTGACATTCAACCGCGACTTGCACGGCTTGCAGGAGTTGGTCCGGAGAGGTTGCGCTGCTCGCCACAACTAGGAGCAGGCTGTGTGCGTGGCTGTAGGATGCCGGAGACAGCGTGGCCTCCGCGGAGTTTTACTGTAACCGCTGCCTAACCGCAATTTTTACTGAAAAAGTGCAGACTTTTACTGTAACCGCTGCCTAACCGCAATTTTTACTGAAAAAGTGCCGCTGATTTACTGTAACCACCGCCTAACCGCAAATTTTACTGAGAAAGTGCGTCAACCGCTGCCTAACCGCGATTTTTACTGATAAAGTGCAGGGTGCGGCGACAGAGTTGCGCGTTGTACACGCGCTGATGCTGCTGGCTTATAATTACACGTAGTAGCCTCGAGCCACCCGTAATGTAAAGGGATACTGTATAATGTCTCGGCCCGCGCTGTTCACGTTCAAATAACGACCTCGGCCTCGTCTCAAGCTGCGTAAACGACTCGGCTACGCCTCGTCGTTTACTGCAACTTTCGACGAGGTCTCGGTCGTTATTTTCCCGTAACAGCTTGGCCTCTGACATTATACTATACGTTACCGCTGCACAAACCATCGCAGCGCACAAGAGCCCTTTTGAACGTGTCGCAAAGGTGCGCAAGCATTGCATGCAAGCACTCCCGTCATGCAGGCAACAGACGACAATGTGGCTGCAGGTCAAGGCACTCGATGCATACAGCCTGGAGGTGAAGGAGAAGAGTATGCTGGGTGGCGCCATCACGGCCCTTGTTCTTGCGGCCACCATTGCCTACATCATCCTGGTGGTACGAGTGCAGCACCCACATTAGCGTAGCAACACCAACATTCCACCATGCCAGGATTCCATAGCTTGTTCATGTCAGCATCAGTACAACACCAGCAATGTTCTTGTCTGCTCTGTCTATACAGAAGGCTGAACACACTACTAGCTGCTGAACCTAGTATGCAACTACACCTGCCTGCTGCAGACCGTCCAGTTCTTGCAGCAGCCCCCAATGAAGGTGGTGGGCACCGAATGGACCATAGGTGGGGCTAGCCCGCTTTGGAAAGCATTCCATGTATCTGACCGCTGTAGGGACAAGCGCTGTTGTGTAACACTGCCAAGCCATCAGCCTGGTATGGCTGCTGGGCATTGAACGTGCAGCTCAACCGGGGCGGCAAGAAGGGATAAAGAGAAAGAGATGGGAGGGAGATGAGAAGGAAGACACTGCACTTGCTTGTAGACCAGGTCTAGGAGGCTGATGGCCTGTATGCCCTCCTTCCCTCGCCTTTTCGACTGTTAAACCGTGTGAGGTCACTCTGAACCCATGCCATGCTCTGTGACATGCTTGTTCATTGTATTGTGACAAAGTATGATGCTTGCATGAACTGTGCAGGCTGTGTGGTTGTGCAACCCTTACCCATTGCATAGCGTTGCCTTGCTCACCAAGCATCGTGGAACCTGCGCTCATGCCCACTCCCCTGCTCCTGCTTGCAGGCAATGGTCCGTGGCCTATGAACTTGACCTGTCAGGCTCGCTCAGGCTGCCTTGTCAGCAATGTGCTGAGCGCTGCAAACACGCTGGGCAGCAGCAATGCTGTGCCTGCGGTAAGAAGCTGCACCGGGCAGTGACGCGCAGGGAGTTTTGTAGCAATGGATGTGTCAGACATCACCATCAACACCATGGTGGTTGTATCACATTTGACGATGTTCTCAATGTTGCTAATGCTTTGTGTGATATCAGTGCGCAGCATGTTGCCTGTTGCCAGGCACCTGCTTTAGTACAGGGCCCAACTGTCCTTTGACTGGCTGAAGGAAAGAGGAAAAGTCCACGCTCTTTCCACAGTGCATGCATGCAAGGAAGGAGGTGCCAGCCAATTGCCTGCTGTTGCCTGGGCTGGTGCCCCTGTGTGCAGGATGAAGCTGCCTGCACCTTCCTCGCCTTCAACAGCACCATGCAGGCCAACGTGGTATTTTCTGTGAACCCTGTGGAGGGCCTGAGTGTGATGTATGACCCTGACACCACAGCCGGCACCACCAGCCTGGAGGGCGCAGGCCTGGACATCACCTCAGAAATCAGGGTGCGCGCGGGGCACGCCAGCAAAGCAGCGAGGCTCATGCTGTAAACCCCATGGCGCCGGCCCCCTGACCCTAAGCCCTGACCCTAACCCTGAATGCCTGCTCACGCCACTTGACTACCCCTCTGCCTTGGCCTTCCAACAAAACCCTGGTCGTTTGTGCTTCACCTTGCAACTGAGCACAACCCACCCACCCCGTTGCACACATGCTTCTGTCCTGCAGGCCGTTGATTTGTATGTCACTCTCCCTCTGTAGGTCACTCCCGCTCTGTAGGTCACTCTCCGTCCACCCTCCACTAGACTCACTCCATGGGACACCCCTGACAGCTACACAGCCAAGCACACGCACGCCCTGCACAGACCAGCAACAATACAGGGTCACTCAATGTTTAGGGTCTGGGTTTGGGTTCGCCCCACCAACCCTAACCCTGACCAAAGTTGGGTTAGGCAAACGTCAATGTAGTTCCTTGACTGCTTTGCTGCCAGGGTCATAGTTAAATCAGCTTCAAAGACCCTCAAGTCATTCCTTTGCTTGTGTTCATGGCTGGCAACAAGTGGCATGGCCAGCGGTGTGTCTTAAGTCATGTGCTTGTCTGTGCAGGCCTGTAGGATACTGACAGCAGCCGTATCCTGTAGTGTTGAACGAGAGTGGTCATGTTTGAGGGTGTGTGACCCCTGCCTGCCTTGCAGTGTGTTGGGGGCAACACAGAGTGTGTCACGTTGCTGCACACGCCCATCGCGTCCGGCACATTCCTGCTACAGTATGTGGAGACCATGAACAACACAGCCAGTGGCGCAGCTCAACACAGGCGGGAATGGTTTGCAAACATGGTGCGTGGGATGGCCTGGAGGGGGCTCTACTCACCTTGTGCACCTTCCACACGATGATGGCATGAAGCCGATGCCAGGTTCAAACGGTGCATTAATGTCGTGTTACGCCTACTGGATCAGACATCACGAGATGAAAGTATGTTTGCTTGTGTGACTCCCGCTCATATGAATCCACACTTGTCATGTAAGGTGCTTCCATGCTCTTTCTTTGTTACCTTGTTGCACAGCATGCAGTATAGAGCAGCCCAGCAAAGCATTTGCATTGTCATTCACATTGCCTCTGTGAGGCCATGGGCAATTTTACACAATAAAAACAGTTGTAGACAGTTTAGACAACTGCAGACAGTATAGACAACCCTCTTGATTGAGCCCTGTTTGCCTCTGCACAATCATTCAATACGCTGTATTGCCACCATGCACAGCCCCTACGTTTGCCAGGCCTGCAGCATGACAAGGCGTGGCAATAGACATAACTCAGCTGGTCATTATCGTGAAGGCGCTGAGTTGTGGGTGTGGCATCACACTGTTTTTTTCTTTCTCGTATTTTTCTTTACGCCTGCTGCATGGACATCAGTGGGAACACTGGGTGCTCCTTGACTAGGCATGTGGGGTTCCTTGATGGTGTTCTATGGAAACAGTAATGCTATAGGTTGTCGCCAGGCATACTAACAATAATATGACTATGCAAATCATGGTAGTATGCGGTGCATGATAACATGTTGGTTGCATGCAAAGTATGCTATAAAGCCAGCTGTGTTGCGCGCCTGTTGTGCTGCGCGCCTGTTGTATGCAGATCAGTGGGAGCAGTCCATGCTCTTTCTTTGTTACCTTGTTGCACAGCATGCAGCGTAGAGCAGCCTAGCAAAGCATTGGCACTGTCTTTGGCATTGCCTCTGAGGCCATAGACAATGTTGTAGACAATGATGGCGTTGTATGGAAATAATAGTCCTCTTGGTTGTCGCCAGGCCTACTAATAATAATACGACAATGTGCAAAACATAGTGATATGCAATACCATAGTGATACGCCTTGTTGGTGTCTTCACCAAATCATTTCGTCCCCAGATTGTATCACCAATTGTTTGAGCATGCGGCTGTCATCAAATTTGTAGCCGCACACTCAAGTTCACCATAGCAACTTCGCCATAACTCGCACAATAAATCATCCCCCGCACACTCCGCCCCCTGCTGATTGATATGCTGGTTGAAATGCTGGTGGCGGAAAGCAGGGGCAGGAGCAGGGGAGGGGGCCGCGGCAAGGGCAGGGGTAGGGGCAGGGGCCTGCAACCTCTTTCTGGTAGTGATGAGGCCAACATTGTCACACAAGCTTTGAGGGCCAATAGTGCCATAGGGATGTGTGGACAATGTGCTATTGCTAGGAGTTGCACTTAGCAGCCTCTTAGCTTAGCGAGTCACTATGTATCACTTCAATGTCCGAGCCAGGCGCTGTCACCAAATATGTGCCAATAGGGTCTTTGGGTCCGGTTTTGGGCATTCACCAAATCAGTGTATCCCCAGCAATGCGTATCACTACGGTATATGATAACATGCTGGTAGCTAAGCTAGCTGTGTATGCTGCGCGCCTGTTGTATGCAGATCAGTGGGAGCAGTGACGTACTGAGTGGCAGCACCCCTTGCTGGAACAGCACGTTGCCGGACCCACGGCTGGCAGGATGGGTGCAGGCACGCCTGCGCATCAACTCCTTTTACAACACTGTGCAAGTGGATCGCGTCACCTTCTGGTGAGGCTGCCTGCCACTGTGCCCCAGCGCCGCACCTGTGTGCCCACCTGCAGCAGCAGTGTCAGTGTTGGTGGCGGCAGAAGCAACAACACAAGTTGGTCAGCCAGCCAGCGAGCATCTGGCTGCACAGCCAGGGTGTGCGGCAGCAGGCTGCATGCCCCTGGATAGCGTGGGCTTGAGCTTGGGCAGCCAGTCCCCCAGCGGTTCGCTGCTCTGCAGCCAGGCTTTGGAGGCCAGCATGCCGCAACATTGACAGGCAGCCCAGAGCAGCACCTCACAGCCATCCATGCTGTGTCTCATGATGCAGGCTCATGCTGTTCGGGACAGCTGGAGGCGCGTACTCCCTGTTCCTGCAGGTGAGCCGCTAGGGGTGCCTACAGGGGGCCAGGAGGGATCAGGGAGGTAGGCCAGTGCCAGCACTCCTCCACATGCAAGAGCGCTGTTGCTGGGCCTGGACAGGCAGGAGGGGGTGGGAGATTGATAAGGGTCAGGAGGGGTCAGGGGTCAGCAGGACGGCCAGGGCAGGGCTCAGCTTTCCTGACCCAGGTGCACCGACCCTCTTGTGCACCCCTCCTACAGCCCCCTTGGGGCATTTCTGTCCAGTTCACACCCCTGCAAGGTCTTGTATAGGTCTAGAGTGGAGAGTAGGTCTTGAGAAAGGTCTTGAATATGTAGCTGACATGAGCTCAGCATCAGAGTAAGTAGGGTGGCACTGGTCCCCCAGCCCTGCATGCACAGTCACACCCTGCTGCCCGGCCATGTCCATGCAGGTGGGCGCCATCCTGCTGGTCCTGATGCATTGGCTAGACGCCGCCCGCTCCAAGTGGCTGTCACGCTCCCAGGTGCACAGCAGCAGGGTGCAGGCCGGGCCTCAGGCAATGGCTTGAGGTATGCATCACTGCCTGGAGCTAAGCTGCGGGCTGCTGGTGGACAGGCAGAGTAGAGCAGCCCTTGTTTCAAAGAGCCAGCTGAAGACACCTGGCTGGAGCACCAGCTGATGGCCCTGGCCCTGGGCGGAGGGGAACAATGGCAACTGGCAGGCACGAGGTGCACAGGCAGGGCTCTCCTCAGGCATGAGGTGCACGGGCATGAGGTGCACGTTGATTGCTCGTCTCAGGCCCTTAAATCATGCAATGCTTCAGGCTGGCCAGCAGTCAGGCCTACCCAACAAGGGGCTCCTGTACACTGGCACATCACATCGATCACATCAGTGCTATCCCTCACAACACCCCCTCATGCCACTGCTGCTGCTGCCGCTGCTTGTACCATGATGACGGCAGCACCCCTGGTGCTGCTGCTATGTACTGTGTCACCGAACATTACAATGGCACCGCTGCTTACAGTGCTGTGCCCATTTGCATGCACCAGACGAGCGCAACCTTGCTTCTTTCATCACCGCCATCACATACACATTTCACACTATCATCACAGGCACTATGCCTGATGCCACTTCAGATCATGCATTCACAAGCTGTATCCTGACATCCTCTTAAGTGCACCGCATCATCCCTGCAAGCTGATCATGCATCCATGCATTGCATGCATGCACCGACCCCAAGCAGTAAGCCTTCCTGTGCCCCAGGTTTAATCTAATTGTATGACGTGTGGGTGATTGCTTCTTGTACAATGTGCTTGGACTAGATGGTGTCGGGCCAGTCTTCGCACACCCGACCAACCCCATGATTTTATGATTTGACTGCATGCATGTACCCCATGTTCTCCATAGTTTAAATGGCAGCCTCATGTCAGGTCTCCCACACAATGTTGCAGCCTCCACTGGTGCTCACCAGGCTGGCTTTCATTGTGACAAGCAGCAGCCAAGCCACATGCAGCGATTAAGCCACATTACAAATGTACGTGCCATGCATTCCCTTACTCACTGTGGGGAGGTCTTGCTACGTAGAGGGCAATGGAATATGCACGGGCTGCTCTTAAGTTGATGCTTGTGTGCCAGCTAGTACCGAGTCAGCCATGCTTTGGTTGGCTCCATACAGGCATTGGACGTAAGCAGATGGGGTTGAGTTGCTTGCTTTGTTTAGTACATTACTTTGTCCGGCCATTTCCCATCAACAGTCGAGCTGGGGCCAGCTGCAGTCCTTTGTGGGGGCAAGGACAGACGTAACGAGGAGGCATTGTGGAGGCTTCACCTGCTGGCTGTGTATGTGTGTTTGTGTAAGACATTGAACTCTTCACACCTACACATCCGAAGTTACTATCCTCTAGCCATGGCGATTCAATCAATGCCTATAGAGTATATATGATTCGTTACCGTTCAAATATGATGACTTTGGACCTGGACTAGCCCAGTTCCAGCATGGTTTAAAAGCTTGCATGGTGGACTGAGGACACGGCCCTGTAGACCACCAACAACAACATCAACATTGTCCCCGTCACGTCTATGTTGGGAGTTGTACGGCTGCTTGCTGCACGTGCACCGAGTGGTATGTTCAATACACTGGCACTGATGAATGGATGAGGCGAAGCAGGTCGGTTATTAGCAGTGTTTCTGCGCAACTGTCAGTAATGTGCATTCCCTCCTTTCCCATATGAGCTATGTGATACGGGCACTTATACGGTTGATCCGATGCCCTGGCCTGCAGCAGATTGAACCCCTCATAAAGGGAATGTGTGTGAGCAAGAGCTGTAGGGTTAGTTAGAGCTGGAGCTAGCAGTAGACCTGGAGGCACACACACCAGAATGGATAAGCTGAAGTGGGCATTAGGCCCTCTAGCAGTAGCCATTACAACAGCGATCTCGCAGCCTGTGTTTGATTTCAACTTATGCTTTGTTTTGGTGTAGCATGAGGGCTGTAGGGGATTAAAACTTGAATGCAGTGACACTACAAATGTTTGGCTAGGACAGCTTGGTTCGATTTTGGCGCCTTTCTCTGATTCAACGTGCAGACAGTACGACAGGCCTGTTGGCGTGCTGCCCGCGTCAATGGTGGAGGAGCAGGAGCCTGGCTGTAGCTGACATTTGACGCGGATGTTGAGCTCGCCGAATGAGACGGTGCGCAGATGCGCGAAGTTTAACAAAACATGTGCCATGCTAGTCGGTCAGCCAAGTTGCTGGACGCAAGTTTGTGCATGTCTTCATCGGGAAAAGCACCATTCAGGAGTAACTGATGAAACCCCCCTATTCTGTAAAATGCAGGGAGTGGAGCACCAGTACAGCACTGACCGCCTCACAAACAACCTATCATGGCTGCTATTCCTCCAAAGCTATCTGCGAACCAGCAGCTCTGCAGATGGCCCCTCTGCTCAGCGCAAGGCTCTGGCCGATGTTGTGATGGAGAATCCAGCATCTGCAGAGGCTTGGGCAGACTTCCTCCAGAGCGAGGAGGCCGCAGCAGTAGAGGCAGCAAAACAGCCTAGCCACAGGCTGGCTCTTTACAAGCTGTACCACAAGGCCACTGAGCTGATCCAGCGCGGGAAGGGGCGAGTAGCAAACGCATACATGAGAGTCTGGCTAGGTTATGCCCGCCACCAGTGGTGCGTGAGCATCTGCTTCTGTCTCGCCCAGCTTGCATGCATGCATGGCCCTGTTACATTTTTGCATGCATGCCATGGAGCATGCATGCATGCATGCATGCTGGCAACTCCCTGGTGGCTGTCATGCTGCACCCCTTGTGCACCAGCCCATCCGCCAGCCAGCTCCAGCATCACCGCTGCCTGACCAGGGAGCACAATGAAGACGAGGCACGCGACACGTTGAAGACGCTGAAGAACCAGCACATAGGCGACAGTGCAGCCCACCTGTACCACCTGTGGGCCACGCTGGAGTCAAAGTCAGGGTACCACAGCAAGGCGCTGGCCATTCTGAACAAGGCCATCAAGGACAAGGCGCAGCCTCTCAGGTGCGGCGGCAGTGCCAGCAGCGCAGGGGTCGGGCACTGGGCAGCTGGGGGGTGGCAGCAGCTGCACCCCAGGCTGCATAATCGCCAGGTGTAACGCATCAACAGGCTGGCCCAGGGGGCAGGCCAGGGGCAATTAAAAGCAGGTGGAGGGCAGGCCAGGGGCAGGCAGAGGCAGGTAGAAGTCAGGCAGGGGCCGGGCAGAGGGCAGGCAGGGGGCAGGTAGGGGGCAGGCAGAGGGCAGGCAGGGGGCAGGCAGAGGGCCTGCCCAGCACCTAGCTCTGCACTCAGCCCACCAGGAGCCTCTGAGGGCTTTTAGAGCACACCCCAGTCAGCCACACAGCACTACATGAGTATGGGCAGAAGATGCTCACTAAAGTCACGCAAGCATGCTGTGTGTGCTTCAGAGAGCAACCGAGCAGGCTCAGTCCACACCTTTCTTAGGTCGCTCCCCTCAGCCTGGCCTGTGCACATATGGCACTGTAGCTGCCCTGGCCAGCTGGCTGTGGCTAGCCTGACCTGGCCTCAGCACGCAAACAACAACCCAGACTAGATAACAGCAGCCAGCCTGGCTTTGGCTAAGTAAGTTGGTTATTTGCCTAGGTGCAGCCCAGACTGCACAAGTAAGCCCTGCCTGTGCTGGTGACTCGCCTGGCCTGTGCAGCGTGCTGGAGGACTTGCTAGCCCAGATGCATCTAAGCAGCGGCCCCAGCCCCCCCTCCACCACCCCCAGCATCGGCCCCCTGCCCCTTCCGCCCCCCCCTGGGGTCAAAGGCGTGCGCTTTGCCGTCCCCACCACACCTAGAGCATCCGGCAGCCACCCACCCTTGCCCGGGTCGGCAGCCAGCAGCCAGGGTGGCAGCAGCACCGCACCAGAGTCAGCTGAGCACCTGTACCCCCCGGGGGGACCGGGCAGCAGCGGCAAGGGGGTGTCACCGGATCGGGGCCTCATGGGCGGTGGACACCGCACCCCCCACAGCACCATCTCTATGCGCAGCCACAGCACCGGCCGGTCGTCGGCTGGCTCACTCACAACCACGTCGGGACTGCAGCACAGCGACCTCAGCCTAGCTTTCACCAATCACACGGGCAAGACGAACGTGTCAGCGTCGGACGAGGACGCCACAATCACGTGCACCAAAGGTGGGACGGTATATTATAGGTGGCCTGCGCAGCCCGCGGGGCCTCTCGCACCGTTACCCATGTCTCGCCGGTGCCCATCGCTTTCCTCTCAAAGTGTGACTGGCGGCACGTGCGTGCTGCAGGCTGCGATGGCTCCGCCCTGCAAGGCTGCGGCGACGACGAAGACCTCACCCTCCGGTCGTTGGCTGTGCAACAGAATCACACCGGCGGTACTAACGGGACTGGCGCGTTCGGCGCGTCCGCCTCCGTCGGCATCAAGCGTTTCGGCTTCAAGAGCAAGGCCCTGCGCGTGACTAGCGCTGCCACTGCCGCAGCAGCGGCTGCGGCCGCCGAAGCGTTGCATGCAGAGATCGCGAGGACAGCGCGGCCAGATTCTTCTACAGCGTTGCAAGGTGATGTGGCGCGGGAGCAGGCATCACCCGCAGCTGACCAGTTGCGAAACTCTCTTCAGCCGCCGCGTGCATTTGCCGGGGAGGAGGAGGCGATGGCACGGAAGCGGCGTGCCGACTGCGCCGCCCAGCCCTCCCCGCCGAGCGCAAGTGCAGTCATGTCCGACGGCACGAAGCGCCGCACCTCTCCCGACACCTCCGCCCCCCGCATCTGCCTTGAGGCAAGCAGTACAGGTGCTGGCACTACATATGACGCAGATGCAGCAGCTGGCCCAGCTGCTGGTGCTGGCACTGGCAATGGCGCCCCCATTGGCACCTCCATTGCTCTGCGAGAAAGCAGGGCCATGGAATCAGAGGCAGCGATGACTAGTTCCGCCCTAGACAGCCGTCCACCGCTGAGTCGGCTGCCCCTCACAGCAGCCTCAGCCCACAGCACCAGCCCAGCACCAGCCAGCCAGCTCCATGGCCAGCTGCCCCACGGCCCCAGCCAGCCTGCTCACCACACATGCATGACCCCTGGGGACGAGAATCAGGCACCTGCCCAGCCAGCAGCCCACAGCACCCCTGCCCTGGGTGCCGCAGCTGTGAATGGCATGGCAGGCAAGGGCAAGGGGCTGGGCATGTCCCAGCTGCTGCCTGGTGGTGTGCAGGCAGCACCGGGCTGGGAGCGGGGCCAGGCCGCCAGTGGGGTGGAGCTGAGGGAGCCCCTTAGAGCCGTGCCCCTGCCCCTAGCCCCCCTCCAGGGCCAGGCCCACCAGGCTCCTGCAGGCGCACTGCCCAGCCAGCGTCCACTCAACCATTCAGCTGCAGCAGGGACGTCCCTCCGCCCAGCAGAAGATGTCGTGCTTTCCCAGCAGCCACAGCAGCAGGAGGGGCAGCAGCCGCTTAACAGGCAGCCGCCAGGATTGGAGCAAGGGGCCGGTCAGCAGATGGCCTACGCAGCACTCGCGCCTCTGCACCAGCAGGGCAAGCAAGCATCATACCTGCAGCAGCAGCAGCAGCAGCAGCAGGGGGAACAGGGGCAGCAGCAGGGGCAGCAGGGGCAACAGGGGCAGCAGCAGCAGCAGCAGGAGTACAAGCAGCAGCAGCAGCATCAATGTCAGCAAGCAAGCTCCCAAGCCGATCACCCCAGCATTGCTGGCAGTGACACAAACAACCCAGCTGACCAGGGCCCAGCGGCTGCACTAGCCAACGAAGGTGCGCCCGCTGGCCCAGCTCCAGCCACCACGGCCGCCACGGGCGCGGTCAACCTGGCAGCAGCCCCGCCAGAGCGCCTGCCAGGGCCCCAGAAGCGCGCTATGGAGGACGCCAACTGGGTGTATGTCAGCGGCCTGCGCTACCAGAAGCTGGACTGTGTGGGCAGGGGCGGCAGCAGCAAGGTGTACAAGGTGAGCGGATGGGGAGCAGGCAGCAGGGGAGGGGCAGGCGGCAGGTGCCCTCATGGCGGTGACAACGGGGTGCTGGGTCCAGCAGGTGGAGCAGTGGCCGGGGGTTGCCCAGTTTTACCAAGGAGTTTAAGAAACAGGGACATATGCTACCCTCACATGCAGTGACCATACAGTGGCATGTGACTGGAGTTTGAGTCTACATGGGACGTCTCAGAGCTCAGGCCTCAGCAAAGGCATGAGGCAGAGGCGGGAGGGGTGGACATGGTGCATGCCGCGGATGCATGTGCCCCCAGGTGCCGTGCGCTGCCACCTACACCCATGCTTGAGCATGAGGATTGTTGCATGCATGCATGCCCGCATGTACATGCGCTTGCAAATTTGAACGTGGCCACAGAGTGGCACAAAGCACAGTGTGTCATCAAGCAGGCCATGGGTGCTACGAGGGAGGTACCTGGGCCCTACAGGGAGGGAGGTGCCTCAGCCCCACGGCTGCCTTCCAGACATCATCAGGCGTCCACATTGAGCCAGGCTGAGCCCAGAGGTGACCTCAGGCGTGCCGTGTGCTCAGGTGCTGGGCTGCAACCGCCAGATCTACGCTCTGAAGCGCGTGCGCCTGGGCAACAAGGACCCAGAGGCCATCCGCGGTTTCATTGACGAGATCAGCCTGCTGAAGCAGCTGCGCTCCACACCCAACATCATCCAGCTAGTCAGCGCGCAGGTGGGCCAAGGGGGCCTGCGCAGCTGCTGCTGCTGCGGGTGGCTGGCTGCTGGCGCAATGCAGGCACGATGCTGCGTGTCTTGTATGTGGGCTAGATGGGCTTGGAGGGTGACTGGACGGCTTGATATCACTGCTTGCAAAGCCTCTGGTTGCACCACAGCCGCTGCTT
Organism: Haematococcus lacustris; assembly: GCA_030144725.1. Classification (NCBI taxonomy): domain Eukaryota; kingdom Viridiplantae; phylum Chlorophyta; class Chlorophyceae; order Chlamydomonadales; family Haematococcaceae; genus Haematococcus; species Haematococcus lacustris. The sequence goes on along the minus strand of JASKMD010000204.1, from coordinate 13,431 downwards.
AGTCACAGCCTGTGGTGCAGGCATACTGCTGGGTGTCTTGTATGTGGGCTGGGCTGCTGGCTCCCTCCCTTGCCTCCCTCAGCCGGATGTGCCTGGGACTGTGTCAGGAATGCAGCATGCATGCTGTATTTGGTGCCAAACCCATGCGCCCAATCCCTACCCGCTGCTGTGCCCTCAGCGGCGTCAGGTCGATGCACCAGCCCAGCAGCCCAGTGCATGGGGTGAATAGGATGGGTGCAAAGGGCACCAACAGCCTGTCACACCACCCGGCTTCGATGGCAGCCATGGTCATACGCCCACAAACTCCCTCTTGCCCGCTGAAGATTATCCGGCAACGACCCTGCCCTGCCGCACGCTCTGCACTCCGCCTCATCGTGCAATGTAAGCAACCTCGTGTACTGCCTCGCGCGATACAATTGTCACGCACGACTTGGTGTCCTGCGTGCGAAGGTCTTTCGAGAGGAGGGGTTGATATACATGGTGCTGGAGTATGGCGACATCGACCTGGCTCGCTTGTTGCATAACCACGAGGAGGCGCGGCGCGCCCGCGCCGCCACCGGCTCGTCTACCCCGGCTTCCGACCCTGGTCGTTCGGGCGGCGGCGGCGAAATTGACGAAAACTTTATCCGCTTGTACTGGCAACAAATGCTGCAGGCGGTGCAAGGCATCCACGAGTTGCGCATCGTCCACTCCGACCTCAAGCCAGCGAACTTCATGCTGGTCCAGGGGCAGCTGAAGCTGATCGACTTTGGCATCGCAAAGAGCATCCTGGGCGACACAACGTCCATCAACAGGGAGTCTCAGGTGGGCGAACAGCACCACATCTAGAAGGCAGAGGAGGTGTGGGGGCAAGGAAAGGGGTGGGTGGGTGGGTGGGTGGGATGAGGCTTGCTTACCGCATTGGGTGGGTGGGCAGCGGGTGGGCAGCGGGTTGCAATGGGTGGGATGAGGCATACTTCCACCTCCCTGACCACATCCCAGCCCCTGCCTAGTGGCAGCCTGCTCAGCCCTTGAGGCTGACTGGAAAACTATAGCATGCCAAGCCTCTGATAGCACCATACCCCTGCCTAGCAGCACCCTGCCTGGGGCCTGTTTTGCCCTGACTGGGAGAGTGACTGGACAGGGTGACTGGACGGGTTGCTATCACAGCCCCTGCTTAGCCACAGCCTATCCGGCACTCCACTAGAGTCCCGCAGTGCGAAGGATGCGCAGCCACACGGCCGTCCACTAGGCTCGTGCTAGGCCCCACCTGGCCCCCTGCCCTCAAGTTCACCCCCTGCTGTGCCAGCTGCCCCACTGCCGTCCTGTCAGCTGCCCCACTGCCGTCCTGTCAGCTGCCCCACTGCCGTCCTGTCAGCTGCCCCACTGCCGTCCTGTCAGCTGCCCCACTGCCGTCCTGTCAGCTGCCCTACTGCCGTCCTGTCAGCTGCCCCCCTGCAGCCTGGCCTAATGAGGCACTCGACTGGACGATCAGTTCAGCAATCGCGACACTCCAGTGTGGGGGGTGAAAGGCCTACACTCGAACTGTTTGTTGCTCTGGTGACAGGGATGTGAGAACATGGCCTCAGGCTCCTTTACTCTCGTAATAAGCGCCCAGCGGTGATCTTTCGATTCTCCTTTCTTTCTTTCTTTCTTTCTTTCTTTCTTTCTTTCTTTCTTTCTTTCTTTCTTTCTTTCTTTCTTTCTTTCTTTCCGCTTGTTGACGCAGTAGGCGCTGTTGGTAGTGCAGCAAGGTTGCACTATATGTAGGGTTAGGGCTGTTGATGCAGTAGGCGCTATAGGCAATAGGGTGAGACTGATCTGGGTTGGGGTGGCGGGCTGTGGACTGCCAGCAGGAGGTCGGCCTGCTCTGCGCAGGTGGGCACCCTGAACTACATGAGCCCTGAGGCCATCCAGGGGGGCAGCAGCAACCCCCTGGGTGGGCCCCCCCTCAAGGTCGGCAGGCCCTCTGACGTATGGAGCCTTGGCTGCATCCTGTACCAGGTCAGGCGCTGGCTGGCTGGATGGCTGCGTGCTGAGCCCAGGGCCAGGGCTAGGGTCAGGGCCAGCTTCAGGTCAGTGTGAGGTCTATGTCAGGAGCTTGTTTTTCACGTTTTCAACCCCTCAACATCACACTCTCGACCACCTCCTGCCTTCCTGAGCTACCTCCTCCTACCTCCTGCCTACTCCTGACGTCACACATTTCACCCCACCCCCCTCCTCTGTATCTGAATCAGGCCTTGCTGACTGTGCTTGTCTGCCGCCTCAACATGTGGGCTAGCTGCTCTGCTGCCTAGCAACCAGGCCTTGCTGGTGCCTTGCAGCCGGCACCGCGGACATAGAGAGCCTGACCCGCCAGGTTCTGGCTCAGCTGTCCTCAGGCGGACCTGCTGCCCCCCTCACACACCCTACACACAAAGCCTAGCAGCTGCCTAGCAGTGGCCTAGCAGCTGCCTAGCAGTGGCCCTCCGGCTGCCCTGGCTGCAGATGATCTACGGCCGCACACCCTTTGCCGACTTGCCCTTCATTCCCAAGATGAACGCCATCTGCAGCGACACTCACGTGATCCACATGCCGGCTGGCACCAACCCTATGGCCCTGGATGTCATGCGACGCTGCCTAGACCGCAACCCACGCACCCGCATCACCATGCAGGTGGGGAGGCGCCGCTGCTGCTGCCACTGCCACTGCCACTGCCACTGCCACTGCTGCCGCCACTTCCTGCTGCTGCTGCTGCCGCTACCACCACTGCCTGCGCCTGCTGCTGCTGCCCGTGTCATGTGCGTCTAGTGGGGCTAGAGTAACCCAGTCAGGTTTCAGTGCCACCCCCCTCGTGCAGCCTGTGCTGCAGGAGTGTGATGATGGCTGGCTGGCTGGCTAGCCCAGGGTTCTGAGCCTCCTTGGTTGAGGTCAGGGACAGGGGCAGGGGCAGGGGCAGGGGCAGGGGCAGGGGCAAGGGCAAGGTCAGGGTCAGGGTCAGGGTCAGGGTCAGGGTCAGGGTCAGAGTGAGACTTTGTGTGCGGCCTGTGGTGCAGGAGCTGCTAGACCACCCCTTCCTCCACCCTGAACGAGCCCCCAGCGCCCCCGCACCCCCCCTGGAGCCGCCTGCGGGGCAGGGCCTGGCTGCCCTCACTGAGCAGCAGCTCAAGAGCATCGTCTCTCAGGTCGGCCTGCCTCGGCCAAGGGGGAAAGGAGGGTCAGGGGCAGCAGGGAAAGGGTGGCAAAGCCGGATAGATTGAAGGCAGCTGCGTTTGAGGCGGCTGCGTCATCACTACTGTGCAACATACCTACCTCCTCATCCTCCCCACCTCTCTGACTTCATCAAGTTTTTAAGATTCTGGCATGACAGTCAGCACTGGGAACGTCTGCCTCCACCCTTGTCACTGACTCCTAGCCCTCCACCTTCCTCCACCTTCCTCCACCTTCCTCCACCTTCCTCCACGTGTCTCGTGACCTGCAGCACCTGACCTGCTTGCACTCAGCACGCTGGCTGCTACCACTGGCTGCCCACCCCCTGTGCAGATAGCGTTAGCAGGTGCAGCCGGCACCGCCGACATAGAGAGCCTGACCCGCCAGGTCCTGGCTCAGCTGTCCTCAGGCGGACCTGCTGCCCCCTTGACCCACCCTACACACAAAGCACCCGGCCCCCCACCTCCCCCCGCCCCTCCCCCGCCCCCGCCCCCACCCTTCCACTCTGGCAAGGGGCCGACAGCACCCCCAGCTCCCCGCCCGCCTGGCCCTCCTCCCCCCCCGCCCCCCCCCCCAGCTCCCAACCCTGGCATCAGGCTAGCTGGGCCCCCGCCCCCACCTCCACCTGGGCCTCCTCCCCCGCCTGCTGCTTTGGTCAACGCCAAGCTCCCCCCCTCTGGTGAGTTCAGCTGCAAGGGCGGCAAGAGAACAACACCCTCTGCTGCCTGCCTGCCTGCCTGCCTGCCTGTTTTGTGCTGCTGCTGCAGACTGGGATGTGAAGCCACCTGACTTGTCTCCAGCAAGCAGTCATGACACCACCAGTCACAGATACCCCCCCGCCACACTGTCGATATGGATGTTAACGAAATCTGGGAGAAACACCAAAACCTGGTTATATTGAAAACACACCCAAATAAGCAAGTCAAAGACATCTGAAATACAATACAGACATAATTAAAATGAAAACACACAAGTAAGCAAGCAATTCCTCAAGCTTCTTTAAATTTCTTCCAGCCGGTGAGCATGTGCCCCAGCTGTCAGCAGCTGGGGTTGGCAAAGCAGCAGCCCAGGCTGCGTGCAGTCCAGCTCTGTCCAGTGACACAGAGTGAGCGCCATTTAACAACCTATTGGTTGGTTGGTCACGATTCACAAAACACAAAGCGCTCGAATTTTCTTTTCTCCTGCATCGCGATACAATTGAATCATTTACTTAACACTAGGGCAGTGGGCCCGTCCAACATCGGACGGGCAGCAGGCAACATATGTATGTGCGGCCTCCGGCCGCACCACATTACTTTAACCAGCCTGACAGACAGCCGGTCAAGCAAGCCCGCATGCAGCCAAACAAAACTATGCACGTTCCTGGGTTGGCAACGTCAGGTCATGTGTAAAAAAAGAAATAAAGACTGCGCCCTCGCCATCAAGCGTGCAAGCAGGGTGGAGAGGAGCCTCACGGCATGCCCTTGCTATCCTACCACCAGGGAAGGTAATGTGTCAGGTCAATTGGAATCTACTTAGGTCATGCTCATGTTGACAGTGTGGCCCGTGATGACCTGACGTGCGTGATTGCTATGCCTTACTGAACACTGGCCGCAGCCACCTCCAAGTTTACATTGCTCAAGTGGAATGTCTTTTCACCGTATTGCTGTTTGTTACGTAGTGTGGGATTGCTGTTGAATCCTTCAACCCTCATGTAGAGCCAGTCATGTCCCCGTTGTCGTGCTTGCCAGTCCTCAGCTGGCTGCCCCTGCTGCTGCTGCACCTGCTGCTGCCCCTGCTACTGCTGCCCCTGCTACTGCTGCCCCTGCTGTTGCTGCCCTTGCTGCTGCCCCTGCTGCTACCACTGCTGCTGCCGCCGCCGCCGCTGCCGCTGATGCCCTTGCTGCTGCTGCTGCTGCCGCTGCTGCTGCCCCTGCTGCTGCCACCGCCGCCGCTGCCGCTGATGCCGCTGCCGCTGCTGCCACTGCTGCCGCTGCTGCCCCTGCTGTAGCTGCCCCTGCTGCTGCCGCTGCTGCACCTGCTACCCCTGCCCCTGCTGCTGGTGCCCCTGCTTCGGCTGCCCCTGCTGCTGCTGCTGCTGCTGCCCCTGCTGCTGCTGCTGCTGCTGCCCCTGCTGCTGCTACTGCTGCCCCTGCTGCCCCTGCTGCTGCTGCTACTGCTGCCCCTGCTGCTGCTGCCCCTGCTGCTGCCGCTGCTGCTGCCCCTGCTGCTGCTACTGCTGCCCCTGCTGCTGCTGCCCTTGCTGCTGCTGCCCCTGCTGCTGCCGCCGCCGCCGCTGCCGCTGATGCCGCTGCTGCCCTTGCTGCTGCTGCTGCCGCTGCTGCTGCCCCTGCTGCTGCTGCCCCTGCCCCTGCTGCCCCTGCTGCTGCTGCTGCTGATGCCCCCGCTGCTGCTGCCACTGCTGCCGCTGTTGCTGCCCCTGCTGCTGCCGCTGCTGCCCCTGCTACCCCTGCCCCTGCTGCTGGTGCCCCTGCTGCGGCTGCCCCTGCTGCTGCTGCTGCGGCTGCCCCTGCTGCTGCTGCTGCGGCTGCCCCTGCTGCTGCTGCTGCCCCTGCTGCCCCTGCCCCTGCTGCTGCTGCCCCTGCTGCTGCCCCTGCTACTGCTGCCCCTGCTGCTGCTGCCCTTGCTGCTGCTGCTGCTCCTGCAGCTGCTGCCCTTGCTGCTGCTGCTGCCCCTGCAGCTGCTGCCCCTGCTGCTGCTGCCCCTGCTGCTCCTGCCCCTGCTGCTGCTGCCCCTGCAGCTGCTGCCCCTGCTGCTGCTGCCCCTGCTGCTCCTGCCCCTGCTGCTGCTGCCCCTGCTGCTGCTGCCCCTGCTGCTGCTGCCCCTGCTACTGCTGCCCCTGCAGCTGCTGCCCCTGCTGCTGCTGCCCTGCTGCTAGCCTGGCTGCTTTTCGGGGTTAGACACCTGCCACCAGGTGCATTGGGGACGTGAGGCTCCCTCGCGTTTAAGCAGAGGCTGAACATGTTTTACCGCATAGGCAGTGCGCAAGGTTAACTTGCACGCCACGCACGCCACGCCCAAGCGCCGCATCCGTGAGCTGCAGCCCAGTCCTGGCCCTGGACTGCGGCTGTAAGTTAAAATGATGGACCAACCTGCGACATCTACATCTACATATAAAATATAGGGCTGTAGGGCTATAGGGCTATGCGGGCTGGCAGCCAGTGCAAGCGAAGGGAACAGCTGGAGACCAGCCGCAAACGCCAGGCCGGGGCTGTACTCCGCAGGGGTTGAGGGTTTGACTGGGCTGTCGGTTGACGGGCCGGCCAGACCATTCAAAACGAAACATCGCGAGTAGACGCGCTGGCCTCTACATTACCAGACCCACTACTCATCTCGATTTTTAAGGCCTCCAAATTTCAGAACGACTTTCGATTTTACCGTACAGTGACTCGCGCTCGATGTCCTCGATGTACTATGCGGTGACGAGTTCCAGAGTGTTTAAGCGTCAAAAGCATTCGAACCATTTACTTCTTGTGGCAGTGCGGTAGTCATTGACATGGACATCGACACGGAAGACCTGAGCTGATCGGTCGTACGCGGTTCACAAGTTCCGAAGCGTCCGGTGTTCCATGGTCTTGAAACATTTGGATGATTTACGCAGCATGGTGGTCCGATAGTCATTGACATAGACATGGAAGACTTTGATGGTGATGGTGATGGTGATGGTGAGCACAGTGACGTGGTGGTGGGCCTGCAGGTGGTGCAGCTGCTGGTCTAGGGCCCTCGCGACCGCCGGGAGGTGCAGGGCCGGGTGCGCTGAATGGCTTGGCTGCGGCGGCAGCGGCAGCAGCACTGCGCAGGTGTGTGAAGCAGGGCAGGGGCAGTATGGGTGGGGGTGTAGGGCAGGGTAGGGGGCGGAGGGGTGGGGGCAGGGGTGGGGTGGAGGGGAGGGGTGGGGTGGTGGGCGGTGGGGTGTGCGTTGTCAGTAAGGGCAGCAGCAGCAGCAAGGTGACCGCAGGTGACTCATCAGCAGCAGCCAGCTAACCCCCCACCCTCCACCCGTGAGAGGCCATGCATTCCATGCCCAGCCGGCAGTGGACAGGTGGCAGCCGGAATCAACAGCAGCAGCAGTAGCAGCAGATAAAGGGGAACGCGGAGGTGATGTGCTGGCTCCTGACCTTTGCAAATCATCCCAACCCCCTGAGGAGGAGGGCGGCCTAGCAACGGCCCAGCCCAATGTTGGCCCAATGGCCTCAGTGGCTTTTTCCAATCATCATGCAGCTTCTGGTTTCCAGCTCCAGGAGCTGCTCGAAGCTGGTCCTGCTTAGTTCTCCACCTGCCCGGGCATTGAGGATCCATGGCTTGAGCCTCTGAACCATAGATTTGGAATTGCAAATTTGAATCCATAGATTTGAAACCATAGATTTGAAACCGAATTCCATCAGCAGGCTTCTTGTTTGCTGGGGCTCGTGTAGTACTGGCCGTGCTTGGCTCCCCACCCCAATCACCTGCGCATGCCGCTTTATGTCTTGATTGCGGGCAGTCAGGCAGCAGCAGCAGCAGCAGCAGCATGGTGACCACACAGCTCATCATCAGCAGCAGCAGCAGGCAGCTACCCACCCCACCCCCCTGCTTGCCACCCTTGCCGCTTGGTCCGATGTGCAGGAGCGCAGCTGCCGCCTCAGGCACCAGTGATGGCGGCCCCGCCCCCCGCCCCCCTGGCGCCAAGCCCCTTGCCGGCCTGGCTCAGCCCTTCGGTGGAGGCATGATGCCCATGGGGGCGGAGCTGCAGGCCGCCATCCTGCACAAGCGCACCCAGCTCAAGCCTGTGCAAGTGGAGCCACACCCTCACCCTCAGGGCACCGGGGCAGCTGCTGGCCCTGCTCCGCGACCAGGAGCCTCTGCCGCTTTACTTCAGGCAGGGGCAGGGGCAGGGGCAGGGGCAAGGGCAGGGGCAAGGGCAGGGGCAGGGGCAGCAGCTGGCGGCTCAGGCGGTCTGCCGGGGGGCCGGGGGGAGGAGCAGGGGGGTATGGAGGGGCTGTTGAGGCGGGGCCTGCGGCGGCTGCAGTCCCAGGGGTCTGAGGACACCAGCGGCAACACCGAGTTTGTGGCGGCAGTGCTCCAACGCAGCAGCGCTCAGCCCTGAGGAAGGCGAGATGGCCTGGGCCTGGGCCTGTCACCAGCTGCAGCCTGCGGCCTCACAGCCCCTGAGTCCCACTCTGAGCCCACTGTGTCCACTCTACTGCCCCTGAGGTGCCCATGGGTGCCCCTCCCTGAGCTGGCCACTGAGCTGGCCACCCCCTGAGGGTGGCGGCTCCATAGCCATGCCCTGAGGAGCACCCATGCAAGATGCCTAAAGGTTGCCTAGGGCTACGGCCGGCAGCCCTGTCGGGCCATGAGGGTGGCGGCTCCATAGCCATGCCCTGATGAGCGCAAGATGCCTGAAGGTGGCCTAGGGCAGCAGCCCTGCTTGGCTGTGGGGAGGGCAGCCCCCTAGCCAGGCCTTGTGTGCCATAGCTGTGTTGTGTCCCATTGGCATGGTGCCTTGGTGTGGCCATGAAGTGCGCATCAGCCAGTGTGGTGTGTGGGTCCTGGCTGCTGCTGGAGTACCTGAGGGTGTCTGCTGGGGGTGTCCTGCGCCTCCTGGTGTGGTGTCTGCAGCTGGGAGTGTGGGCTGTAGTGCTCTTGCAGGCCAAGGGCCTGATAGAGGGGGCTGCATTGGTTCTACTACAGGTTCTACCCAGGTTCTACTTGGTTCTACCCAGGTTCTACTACAGCATGGGAGGTGCATGGGATGGATCAGGGATGGCTGAAGGGAGCTGGGCAGGGCTGACTTCTTGAACCCTCAGACACCGGGCAGGGCTGACTTCTTGAACCCTCAGAACATGATACGTGACACCTAGTGCTGGTGGTGGGCTGGGAGGTGCGCACACCGCTGGTGATCGGCCAGGAACGCGCTGCGCTCCTGAAAGGACACGTGACGCGAGATGCCAAAGTGCAAGCATCCAAGTGCTCTAGCGATGACATGTAAGGCGATCAGCGATGATTGTGGATGCTTATGCGTGCGGAAATGCGTGCGGATGATTATGCGGGTGCTATAAATAAGTTGTTTGTGTGAGAGCGGTGTACGTGTCACAACCCCTCCCAGCCCCACGCACCGCGTGAAACCGTCTTCGCCAGTCATGGGCTTGACGCTGTCAACCCTAGCAAACACATTCAAAGCGAATGCTGGCACCCCTCCGAAAGTCGTGCTGGTGCCCCCATTCTTCGAGAAAGAAAACAAAGATAGGTGCGAGAACCTCGCACGGGGTGGTTGAAGGAGCTGAGCGTTACGCGTGAGACCCACCCCTTGCTCAGGCAGCCTCCGCGGCCGCACAGCCCCTGCCCTGCCCTGCCCTGCCCTGCCCTGCCCTGCCCTGCTTTGCCCTGCCCCTCCCCTCTCAGCTCTGCCTGCATCACCTCATCCAGCCTCGGTCCCTACCACCTACACTGGCCTGCCCTGCCCTCCTCTATCCCTCCTCTGTCCTCTATCCCGCCCTCCTCTATCCCTCCTCTGCCCTGCTTTGCTCTGTCCCTGCTTTGCTTCAGAGACCGCTTTGCGTACAGCAGCTATGACTACCAGTTCTCTAAGCGACAGCTGAAGTACCTTTTTGAGGTGAACCAGCTTGCCCCTGGCCCCCTCAGCCATAGCCTGATTAGGCTCAAGAGCAGGAGTAACAAGGGGTGACAGGGGTTGAGGGACGCGTTTAGTCTTCCTCATTGTGGCTTGTGATGGAGGGGAGGCTGAAGGGAGGCGGTGAGGGGGGAGGTGGCGACCGCCCTAGCTAAGTCACCATCACAGGCATGTCTGCACTTTGCCCTTCAAGCTGGGAACCTGCTGCTGCAGCCGCCTCCCTTTAGCCTGCTCAACTGCCCAGCTACCCAGCTCACACCTCCCATGTTCACACTCTCACACATGCACGTGTACCCTACTGCATTTCATGCATGCACACCATGACATCACACCGGGCCATTCGCGTGGGGCATGCTTGCATGACCTTCAGGATTTTTATGTGGCGGCAGGCAGCTCTGGGGTGCAGGGCCGGCTGCTGTGGAGCCCCCCTGCTGACTCCAGGGTCACTGTGGAGGCGGCAGTGGGGCCTGGCCAGGGTGAGGCGCTGCCACCCTCAGGCCAGCACCCCAGATCAGATCAGATCAGACCAGATCAGATCAGGTCAGATCAGGTCAGGCCATGTCAGCTTCAGTCAGATCAGGTCATACCACTTACCAATATGGCATTTTAGCACAATGAGCAGGTGTGAGCATCCAGTGAGCCAGGCTGGGGTAGTCAGTGGCTGGCAGGAAGGGCGAGGTGAAGGGCCATGCCGCCTGCCTCCTGGGTGGCCTTGCCTGCACGTCCCCTCCCGCTGATGCTGCGCTACACTAGTTCCCCCTTGGCTGGTGTGGTCCCAGCGGACATGAGCCTGCGCTACCAACCCCTCGGCCCTTCTCAGCCCCACACCTTCATTGATGTCAGGGCCAACCCCAAGGTGTGTTCAATGCCGTACTGCCAATGTTATGCCCCTCCCCCTCCCCCTCCCCCTCCCCCTCCCCCTCCCCCTCCCCCTCCCCCTCCCCCTCCCCCTCCCCCTCCCCCTCCCCCTCCCCCTCCCCCTCCCCCTCCCCCTCCCCCTCCCCCTCCCCCTCCCCCTCCCCCTCCCCCTCCCCCTCCCCCTCCCCCTCCCCCTCCCCCTCCCCCTCCCCTCCCCCTCCCCCTCCCCCTCCCCCTCCCCCTCCCCCTCCCCCTCCCCCTCCCCCCTCCCCCTCCCCCTCCCCCTCCCCCTCCCCCTCCCCCTCCCCCTCCCCCTCCCCCTCCCCCTCCCCCTCCCCCTCCCCCTCCCCCTCCCCCTCCCCCTCCCCCTCCCCCCTCCCCCTCCCCCTCCCCCTCCCCCTCCCCCTCCCCCTCCCCCTCCCCCTCCCCCTCCCCCTCCCCCTCCCCCTCCCCCTCCCCCCTCCCCCTCCCCCTCCCCCTCCCCCTCCCCCTCCCCCTCCCCCTCCCCCTCCCCCTCCCCCTCCCCCTCCCCCTCCCCCTCCCCCTCCCCCTCCCCCTCCCCCTCCCCCTCCCCCTCCCCCTCCCCCTCCCCCTCCCCTCCCCTCCCCCTCCCCCTCCCCCTCCCCCTCCCCCTCCCCCTCCCCCTCCCCCTCCCCCTCCCCCTCCCCCTCCCCCTCCCCCTCCCCCTCCCCCTCCCCCTCCCCTCCCCCTCCCCACCCCCTGCCCCTCCTGCCTTTTCCTTGACCCGCAGCGGGCAGGGGACGTGACCCTGCGCGCCGCCTGCCTAGACCCTGGCAGCGGTGTGGGCGTGTTTGCCACCGCCCCCTTGGCTAAGAAGCTGTCTCACACCTACACCCAGGTGTGAGAGAGCCCCTGAGAGAGGCAGTACAGGTTGGGAGTGAGGGGCAGGGAGTGAGGGGCAGGAAGGGAGGGGCGTGGGGCTGCCTGATATCACCAGTCCAGTATCAGCCCAGTGTCAGCCCAGTGGTGGCAACCCCCCTAACTGAGCTTGAGAGGAAATCTGGGCTGGGCCCTTGCTGCAGCTGTGGCCTGATCGCCCCTGGCTGCAGGTGGGGCTGCGCTACAGCTCCCCGGACCTGACCTGTGGCCTCATCACACAGCCCCGCACCAGCTCCCTGTCCTCCATGTGGCTGGTCAGTCAAAGCACACCACCACACAGCGCATTCACAGCTGCAGCAGCAGGTGCTGGGCTGCAGGGGTGCAGGCACAGCAGCGGTGAGGTGGCAGCAGCAGCAGCAGCAGCAGCAGCAGCCCCCTCCCCCTCCCTGACCTGCTTGTTGCCTGGCTGCAGGTGGGGCGGTACCAGGGCCTGCTGGCGGGGCTGCAGCTGCGGCTGGACGACCTGCCACTGGGCAGTGGGACCCCAGGGGCCCTCGAGGCTTCCCCCCGCCCCGCCCTGCTGCCGGCAGGGGACTGGCTGCAACGCCACGCTAGCTTTGCCTTGGCCTATGAGCCTAGCTTCAGCAGCAAGGCCGGTGGGTAGTTAGCTGGTTGCCCTCCTCATCAGGGAGCAACTGCCAGCCCCAGCCCCCCCTGCCAACCCCTACTGCTGGCTGGAGGCACCTCAGACTCACCGCCCGCCCGCCCGCCCGCCCGCCCACCCCTTTATGCCTGCAGGTCAGGGGCGCTTCAGTGCCAGCCTAGAGCTGCAGGAGGGGCGCAGGCTGCTCATCTCCTTCTTCCAGGTGCCTGGTTTGCATGGGCTTTGGGGTGTGAGGAGGTGTGAGATGGGAGATGAAGTGTGAGGAGGTGTGAGATGGGAGATGGAGTGTGAGGAGGTGTGAGATGGGAGATGGAGTGTGAGGAGGTGTGAGATGGGAGATGGGGTGTGAAGAGGTGTGAGTGTGGCCATAGGATGGGAGCGAGTGTGTTGACGGGGATGGACTGAGGGTTGACAGGGTCTGGGAGGTTAGGTGGTTGGTTGGTTGGGTGGTTGGAAGCTGTGAGGGGCTCATATGAAGAAGGGCGTGACCCCTAGGTGCCTGACTGCAGCTAGGGTCGGCTGGGGGTGGGGGCAGGGGCTGTGTGCTTTTGGATAAGATAGGAGCTGTCAGCTGAGCTCACGGAGAGTACTGGCTGATGGCTGCAGCACTTGGCCGTGAGCCGCAGCGTGGTGAACCCGCTGGAGAAGCCTGACGTGGTGGGCATCACTAACTACATAGACATCGGTCAGTCACACCCCACCCCCGCCCCCCAGCCCCGGCCCTAGCCCTGGCCCCGGCCCTGGCCCCTGCCCTTGTCTCTGCCCCTGCCCCCTCGCACACCCACCCACTGGCCTTCACTGGTCCCAGCCCCCCTCCCCCTCCCCCCCCGCTGCTGTTGCTGCTACTGCCGCCCCCACCGCTGACACCACTGCTGCTCCTGCTGCAGTGCACTGCTGCTGCTGCTCCCGCTGCTGCTGCTGCTGCTGCTGCTGCAGGCTTACAGATCACGGTGCCCACCTCCGAGAGCCCCGCCCCGCCCCCCCCCGCCCCAGGGCTGGCCAAGTCCCAGCTCCGCCCAGGAAGCACTTACAGCAGCATAGTAGAGGCGGACCCACCCCCAGCCACTGAGCAGCCACCCTCACCCGGGGAGAGTGCCGGCAGCGTAGACTTGGCTGGGTCATGGCAGGTGGGGGGGAGGGGAGGGGGGGGAGAGGGGGGAGGGGAGGGGGGGGAGGGGGGGAACGGGCCCAACTTACCAGCCCTCCACCCTCCACCCTCCGCACCCACCCCCACGAGCAGCACCCACTACCACCACCACAGGTCAGGCAGGGTGGTCAGGCAGGGGGC
>JASKMD010000203.1:0-25000 GCA_030144725.1 Haematococcus lacustris | reverse complement strand
GCAGCAACAGGTTGTGCGTTTGTAGCAGTGCAGGTAGCAGCAGGCTGCAGGTGTGTTGCACTGCATGAGCGGCAGCAGCAGGCTGCAGTGCAGGTAGCAGCAGGTTGTAGTGCATGTGTTGCAGTGCATGAGCAGCAGCAGGCTGCAGGTGTGGAAGTGTAGGCTGCAGATTGCATGTGTGTTGTAGTGCATGAGCAGCAGCAGGTTGCTTAAATTGTAGGGCAGCTCTAGCAACCATGTTGAAGTTTCAATACGTGGTAGGTGTAAGAGATGTAAGAACGACGTCATGCCCTCACATTAGTGACGAAGAACAACGAGAACGAGCAGTCTCCTTCTATAACTCCATCCTCCTATAACTCCATCCATGGTAGTGCATGAGCAGTAGCACAATGCTTCGTCAATCAACAAGACCTGCCACCAACTAATCAACCAAGCCTGAAGACCATGATGTAATGACAAATACAGTGGTGATCATTAGCCGTGTATCCTCTTCACAATTGATCCCTACGCCCCTTGTATGGACAACACCACCATGCGGTGATGCGCTACTGCTGCAAACGTGGTAGCCACCTGCTACATACCCTCTGCATGTATGCATCACGGTCATGCTTAGCAAGTGCAGGCCTGGCAGTGATTCACGCCCAATGTGTCACAGCCAGCTGGACTACGGATGGTACCTATAGTGGAGGCTCACCATATCCAGCCACATGCCAGGGTGTGGTGCGCCACATGCCCCTTGTATGGACAACACCACCACGCGGTGATGCGCTGATGCTGCAAACGTGGTAGCCACCTGCTACATACCCCCTTTGCATGTATGCATCACGGTCAAGCTTAGCAAGTGCAGGCCTGGCAGTGATTCACGCCCAATGTGTCACAGCCAGCTGGACTACGGATGGTACCTATAGTGGAGGCTCACCATATCCAGCCACATGCCAGGGTGTGGTGCGCCACATGCCCCCTGTATGGACAACACCACCATGCGGTGATGCGCTGATGCTGCAAACGTGGTAGCCACCTGCTATATACCCCCTTTGCATGTATGCATCACGGTCATGCTTAGCAAGTGCAGGCCTGGCAGCAACCCAGCCACATGCTAGGGTCTGGTGCGCGTTATGCCCCTTGTATAAACAACAACGCACAGCTAGGTCCTGGAGAGGCATCCATAACAATGTAGCGTGTGCATGTGGTCGCTGCAGGAGGGCGACACTAGGGGTATCAGGCTTGCAGCTGCATACCATGCTATCACTTGCGCCTCGTGAGTAGTGCATTACATAAAGGCTTGGTAAGGCATGTTATGCTAGCAAGGGCAAGAACACGAGAACGTTGCGAAGATGGGTTATCCGTACAAGCGGGCCATCTATGCAGTAACCGGTTGTCAGCTCTACACAAAACATCCTACCCTCCCACTATTACATTAGAAGACTAGGTTTCATTGAGACTTCAAGGCTTTGTGTCGTACGCTTGCATCATGAAGGTGCATACTCAACATGATCTTAAAGGAGACAAGGTTATGATGCATGGCAAGTACATGACACACATCACCCCAACCCTTTTCAATGCCATTCACTAAGCCAAGCAGCCCAATGTCTCGTCATCATCTGTGGATGCTACTATCCACACAGCAAGGAAGACAAGAAGCCCAAGACATACATAGCGCAATTGTTTTCATTTGTCCCACAGCGGAAGGAAGAAGGAAGGGGCCAAGGTGAAGGAGGCCAGTAGGGCTGAGCCGGGCTAGGCTGGGCAGAGGCTGTGTTGTGGCGGGTAAGGGGAAATGGGTAGAAAGGAAGGGGAGAGGAGGTGCCCATCAGACCTGCAACCAAGGGGCATGCACATGAGGGAGGAGGTTAGGCTGGGTATTGGGTGTCAGCCACTTGCTGGCAGGCGGTCAGCTAGAAAGGGACAAATGAGCAGGGGCAGGGAGAAGAGGGCTGATCATGCACCGCAACACACCTACAACCTGCTGCTGCTCATGCACTGCAGCACACCGACAGCCTGCTGCTACATGCAGGCTGCACTGCCACACACCTACAGGCAGGGCAGGGCAGGGCAGGGCAGGGCAGGGCAGGGCAGGGCTGGGATGTGGTGGGGCAGGGCTGGAATAGGATGGGGCAGGGCTGGGAGGGGGTGGGGCAGAGCTGGGCAGGGAGGGAAGAGGCAACGCAAGGTTGGGAGGGGGTGGGGCAGGGCTGGGATAGGGTGGGGCAGGGCTGGGAGGGGGTGGGGTGGGACAGGGCTGGGAGGGGGTGGGGCAGGGCTGGGCAGGGAGGGGAGGGGCTTGCCATCGTTGTTACACGGGCCTACTCCTGTTGTGCTGCCGCCACTGCTGCCACCATTGCTGCTGCTGCTAGCACCGCCTCCCCCACTGCTGCAGCCATCGCATCATGCGCCTTGGGCGGGCATCTGCACGAGCACCAGTAGGCATATCCTTCCCTATCGACAAGCAAAGCATGCCTTTCTCTGATGGTCTATCCCTGCTGCGTTTGCCACTGCAGCTTTGAGTGTATACTGTTGTCCTGCCTGGCTGCCGCTGCCCCTCCACCGCCTGCCTACCCAAGCTGCATGCAACCCGCATACCCATGATGCGCCTGCGCCTGTCTCTGCTGCTGTGCCTGCGCACTCCTGCAATGTTGCCTGCCTACCCCTGCTGCACCTACCCCGGCTGCGCTTCATACCTGCCCCTGCCCCTGCCCCTGCCCCTTGTGGCCCAGCTGTGCTTACCGCATGCTCCTGCTGTGATGCCAACATGCCCTTGCCCCTTGTAAGGCGATGTCTGCTCACCGGTGGTACGCTTCTGTGTGGCCACACCTGTGGACGAGCACCACAACCAGGACGATGCCACACATAGGAGTGAAGCAATGCAGCGCATAGCTGTGCATTAAGCACTTGAGCTGGTGAGGTGCAACAACAGCAGCAAGCAACAGCATGTGCAAGTATACCAGCAACTGGGGGCACAGCGCAGTTCATACCTGGGTGGAGCGACCGTCTCTTACTGCGCGAGCTGCGTTGGCCGCTGAGACCGCAGTCCATCCTTAGCATCCGCAGCAGCTGCTACGGATGTAGCGTTGGACCAGCAGCTGCTTTGCCCACTGCGCTTGCTGTGCCTTGCCTGGTGCTAATAGGAGCTGCCGGTGCTGAGGCTGCTGGAGAGGATTACCGTGGGCATGCTTTACTCTGCTGCGCAGCCGTCTTGTCCGCAGAGCTGTAGCGGAAGGTGCAGGCTTGCTTGCAGAGAGGTGGTGCCGATGAGCAAGTGGGCTGCGGTTGGACGGTTGAAAGGTTCCCCTGTGGGGGGGAGCAGCCGCAGATAGCTCAGCGAGGGGCTCAGCGAGGGGCCCACAAGCTTACCAAGCTCAACGCGGGTTCAACGCAGTGAGAGGTCACATCTCTGCCATCTGCCCGTTTGAGGCGCATTGGTGCGGGTGCCGCACATCCCACACTAAGCCGACGAGGTGGGTGCGGCAGAACGCCTGGGGAAGGGGTCGGGCAAATTCTCCCTCCCACTGTGTGGCAAAATCGCAACCCCGCGGAGAATTTAAACGGTGTGATCTATCTGGGGTGACCCTCGATCATGCCTCGAAATCACAAAAATCGATACCCTCATCGAATTTACAGCCTACCCCATCGAGATTTTCGATCGATAGTAGCCGGCGTCGGTCCCCCTCATCGGTCAACGATCGAGGCGGGATCGACGGGGGGGAAATTGTCCGACGTTGGCTATTGGGGACAGGCCACCACCACCTATTAGGACGGCATGCATTGGGCAGGTTGCACCTTGTCTACCTACTAGAAAGTGCCTGCGATGCTCGGATATCATTATGGTACAACGCTGTTGGATCCCACCCTCGGAGCTGCAAACCTCCTAGCCACTCTCGTAACATACCCCCACGGGCTACTAGGGCTTGCATTAACATCATGAGAAGTTCGGGATGTACTAGGGCACGACCGGACGTGTTAATGTTAATGTTGAACTGTTTTGTTAAACTTGACCGCTTGGTCGTAATACGAGTCATCTTATGTTGATGTTCTGGTCGCGACACGGCAATGCACCCAGCGACACTATGCAGGCAAAAGTGGCCAGTGAGACGCAGTCCCAGGGTAGCAAAACGGGTATGTTAAACATTTGTTAAACCACGTTAACAGGCTCAAACATCAGGATGTTAACGTTAACAGTCGTGCCCTAACCCCCAGGTGTGCACATGAACCTGACCTGGAACCTTGTGGCCCAGGCATCAGTACAGGCTGTTGGCCTAGGAGGGGATGAGTGCTGTGGCGTGAGTCAGAACCCACCTTCATCCACAGCTGAGGTAGGCATAGGGGGGGCTCCAGTACCCGTGCCGCTCATCCCCATAACTGACCCGCATGCTAGCTGCCTCGTGTTTTGCATGCCGATGACATGGTACTCGTGGCAGATGGTGCTAAGCACATACTTGCAGGAATGCAAGAAACTTGAGGAGGAAACAGCAGCGTGGAGCATGCAAGTCAGCCATGCCAAAGCCAAGGTCATGCTGCTTGAGAAGCGGCAGCAGTGGCACTGAGCAGCAGCAGTAAAGTAAGCAGTAGGGACCGCTGCAGACCTCCTTGGCGCACTTCCAACACACCCATAGGCCCAGGCCCATTCGTGCAGGCTGTCAGAGACAGGTAATGAACTGGGAGGTGGTGGCCCATGCTCCCCGGCCTGCAGTGTGTCCTGTGTGCCCTGCAGCTGCAGTGGGAGGCGGCCAAGGAGTCCAGGAGTCGCTGGGGCTAATGCAAGCAGTTGGTAGTCTTCCTCAGTGAAGTGGGATGGGGTGCAAACGTGGCTGTCCTGGCCTGCTGCCGGGTGTTAGTGCGGCCCAGCAAGCTCAAGGTGTTGCTTAAGCTTGCTGGAGAGGAGAGGAGAGGCAGCGCTTGCTGGAGAATAGAGAAGATGGTGCGGCCCAGCAGGCGCAAGCGAGAGGCAGACAGGCTGACCAAACGCAAGGCCACCAAGCCTCAGGGCTTGAAGCCCGGCCAGGCAGGGCAGAGGAATATCCGCATGATGCGCCCTGCCTGGCAAGATCAGCCGGTGTGGGGTCTGATGTGTTGCCCCCGGGTGCCGCAATGCCAGCTCCCACATCCCCCACGCAAACACAAAGGCAAAAGGCTCAGAGCCTGGGCCCAGCGCTCCACTGCCAGTCAAGCTTAGCAAGCGCACCATGGCTGAGCAGGCAGCCGACCCCACCCAGCCCAGGGAGGGCACAGGCCAAGGCAAGGGCAAGGCTGCTGAAGCTAAACCAGCGCCACAGCCAGGCAGGTGGGTACACAGGGACTGCAATGTGGGCCTTGTACATGCGGGGAGTGCAAGTTGCGCGCACTGGAGCTGTGCTGGTGGCCCGAGCAGCTGAGGCTACCTAATGAGGGCACGGAATACTCATGCCTGGGCTGTAAGCGGCTGTGAGACCGAGCACCCCAAGGCCCAGGAGCCGCAGCAGCCTGCTACGGTACATTCTGGCACCTTTTACCACCACTCTGACAAAAATACATACCGTCCTAATCATTTTGTAGGTGGTTGGCATTTGAATACTTGTCGCTCTATCCTGTAGCGCCGCGTCATGTGCAAGTACGCTGACACATACCGCGCTGACACGGTGACATAGCCCAGGTTCGCCCTACACCACCTGAACCATGCTTATCAGCTCTGTAATAGGGTGCCTGCGCATAGCAGGCACATGAAGCTCGACGCCCAGACATGTCGGGCAAAATGTCGTCAGCCCATTTGTAAGGGATTTCACCAGCGCTGGAGCAGGAATGTCCATATTCTTCACAATGCGGGACAGAACGCTTCCCGCTGCAATTGAAGAGGTCTTCCTACGCTTGAGGTAGAGCATGCTGGGAAAGCACAGCAACGTTTGTAGGGAGCTGACAGGCCAGTGGTCATGCTACAGGTTGGCTCAGGAAGCATTGCCCAAGGAGCTTCACGCTGTCACCACCATTCAGAAATGGGCAAGGGGGTTCCTAACGCGGCGACGCATAGACCGGCTCAGGATGAGGGTGGTGTGCATCCAGAAGTGGTGGCGTGGCTACCTTGGGCGCCAACGTGCCCAGTTAGCCAGGGAGCTGCGTGACAGGAGACTCCGAGAGGTGGGCACAGAACTGGCATGCAGTGCTCTGCTGTAGGCTCAGCGTGGCAGGCAAGGCCCCTGCTCCTGCTGCTAGATGAGGAGGCGGGGTGGTGCCAGGCTGCAACCCACACGGGTCACTGAGCTGACATGGCCACTCCTCTGCCATGGCGCCATGTGTTGCTGCATGAAACACAGTCCCTGTTGAAGTGTGCCACCAGCGACGCCAGGCTGCTGCTGCTGCTACTCTCGCTGGGCCTGCAGGACTACTTTTCTGCCATGGCCACCACCATTCAGCGCCACTGGCGAGGGTGCTGGAGCCGCAAGTATCTCTTTGACTTTTACGCCCGCAAGCTGTACTTGATGCGTGTGACACAGCTGAATGCCCAGGTGAAGGGTGCAGACGACCAGGGACACGGTGCCATGCCTGTGCCCTGATAAGGCAACACTGTGCTAAATAATCAATGCAGAGCCACACACGTCACACCTTCCCACCAGGCGCATGGTAGCTGACATGGGATACCTCCATGCACATGCAGATGCGGCTAGAGTTGCTGGAGGAGGGCGAGCGAGCAGCCTTCCAGCAGCGAGGCCTTGCAGAGGGCGCTGCTCGTTCAGCCTTCAACACCAAGATTGCCAAGCTGCACCACCTGCTGTCCACGTCCAGCCAGCCCGGCATCTTTGCCTCACCATATGCCCTGGCAGCAGGCAACATCCCCATGGTTGCTGGGGCCCCTGTTGAAGATCACCTGCGCACTGCCTTCGCCAAGGACCCCTTATATAAGCCCAGCAGCACTGGCAGCAGCACCAGGAAAGCAGCACAGGGTGGAGTACCGTCCGTGCCAGCTAGAGCTGCTCCCCTGGGCCCTCTGAGCCATAGCCAAGGTGGTGTGCCCCACTCCCCCAATGCGGCCACTAGCCTGCCACCCATAAAGCACGCCAGCAGGCCCACCCAGCCTGCTGCTAGCGGTCAGCCGCCTGGGCAGCTGGCTGAGCCCGGGGTGGCTGGCGGGGGCACGCGCCTCAGCTCCAGCCTGCAGCTGGGCAGCCGGCCACGCAGCAAGGGGCCGCCTTATGGTGAGGTGGTGTACATGGAGGGCCTGCAGCAGGTGGTGCCCAGGCAGCAGACGCTGCGCCAGGTGGTGCCGTACGACACGGTGCGCAAGGCAGAGCTGCTGGAGCACAAGGTGGTCAAGGCGGAGGTGAGGGGACAGCAGCATCGTGCAGGCTGGTGACAAAGCCTGCCACATGTGCCCGTGCTGACCACCACTGTCATCATTGCGGTCAAGACAGTGTCATCACCACCATCATCACCAAAACAAGTCCTAGAGCAGGGCGCATTGAGCGTTCCCTCTTGGCCATGGAGGCCTAACCCCAACTCCTAAACCTTCACCCTAAAACTCAACTCCTACCCTAACACTGCCCTGGCAACACACTGACAGCCCCACAGCCCTCAGCCCACTAGCATAGAGGAGTCTAATTAGGCACGTGTCCTAAAGTCATGGGATTGAGCTCACAGAGTGTACAGAGCAGTACAGGGCTCTGGCGTCAGCACAGTGCCGCTTACAGCCAGCTGGGGCAGGTCCTTTGCTGCCAAGTCCACAGCTGGTGGCCTGCTGGTGCGGCTGCCACTGTCACCTGCCTTGTGGTCTGCTGCAGATGCTGGTGCGGCACCCGCTGGCCTTCCTGCCCACTGGGCAGGCACCTGACCCCCTGGGCCTCAGCCTGCAGAGCACCCGCAACCTGGAGCCGTACACGGACCCCTGGGACCCTACTGTGGGCGCCAGGCATGAGGTGGGTGGGTGGGTGAGGGCATGAGGTGGGTGAGTGATGGGTGGGGGCATGAGCGATGTTGGCAGCTGCTGGCAGGCCATACCATGAGGGGAGGTCAGGACCCACAGGCAAGCCTGGCTGGAAGATCAGGTGAGGGCACAGGCAGGGAGTTGGGAGGGTGAGGGCAGGCAAGGTGAGCAGGGGTCATTGCTGCTAGATGATGTGCACAGGCTAACTGGTTGTGTTGCCAACACAAGCTATGCCGGGAGGGGCTAGTGTGGACCCTCCTCAGAGCCCCACAGTGCCCCTAAGCTGCTAGTGGCCTTCACCAGGGTGTCAGGTCTGATCCTCCAGAGGGCCGCTGCCTGGTATTGGCAAGCTGTCCAGGTGCACACCATCACCACCACTGCTCCCTTGCTGGCTCAAGCTCTGCACAAGGCAGCTATGCCACAAGGAGCCAGAGCCCCATGGGTGGCATGGCAGTGCTGAATGCCAATGTGGCGCAATGCCAAAGGGTGCTGCCACTCTTGTGCTACACTCCACCGGCTGCCCAGTCACTCATCATGACCATGTCCCCCTGCCATGCTTGCATGTAGACCTTCACCCCCAACCAGCAGCGGGTGTCGCCCACCCCCTTCACCCGCTTCAACAACCGGCAGTTAGTTTTTGACCCCAGCTTGAGGCCCCCTGCCGAGGCCTTCCCGCCTACCACCTTCAAGCCAGCCCAGGCCCAGCCACACCCAGCCGGCCTGACATCAGCTGACATGCGGCGCCTGGCAAAGCAGCCAACCTGATGGAGGGCTGAGGGCTGTGGAGGCCCACGCAGACCCAGGTTTCCCCCTGAGGTGAACAAGCTGCCTGGTTGGCAGGAGCTGGCTTGAGACGCGGCGAGGGGTGGAGCTGGCGATGCCACACCTGCAGGGTGCAGGCAAGGTACTCCTGCCCAGGAGCAGGGACAGGAAGTGCCAGGCGCAAGCAGTCAAGCAGCAAGGAGTGGAGCTGCTGTTGGCGCCCTAACAAGTCGCAGTGGGCTGGCAGTGCCACACCTTGAGGGGTGCAGTTACCTACACCACCAGGGCACTCATCTCCGCATGCCCACCGGGTACAGTCCCTATGCAAGAGGAGACTAGTAAAATGTGACGCCAGTGGCAAAAGGACTCAGCGAGCACAGCAGCGAGTGAAGCTTCAGGTACATGAGGCAGTGAGCGGTGTGGCATGGTCAACGACACCTTCAGAGTGTGCAGTCATCTACCAGTGTGCAGTGAGGTGGTACTGCTGCTGAGGTCTGTGCCAACTGATGAGGTGAGGGGGTGCAAGTAGCCTGGGGCCACCATGCTAGCACTGTGGCTGCTGCTGTAGCGGGCTGGCCCCTGCAGCAAGGACTCCTCCATCTGGGATGTGACTGACTGGGGTGTGCCTAGGTCTTGCTGAGAAAACACGTGGTGATGGCCACAGCTGCTAGTCAGGCATGCAAGCTACTTCCTGTTCGTCTATTCGAGGGACAGTGTTCAAATGCATAGGTTGATGACACAGACTGGTGTAATGGCCTTGAAAAGCTGCACTCCTGCCAGACTTTGGATCGTATAACAATCCCATACCATTAAACTTGTGAGAGCTTTCCTGGCATACCGCAAACAGTTGTTGGGATCCATGGTGTTCACTGGTAGTACCGTGCGAGATTCATAAAGCACCATTACAATTCGTGCCCTGCGACGAGTGCAATAGGGACTGTTCTGATTGACCTTGTCTTGGTGGTGTTGAAAAACACCGGTGTTGAGTGTGAAGGGAAGACTGCCTGGTGCAAGGCCGCTGCTTAGGCGCGCTCGCCCCTGATGCGGCGGGCCAGCTGGATGTCCTTGGGCATGATGGTCACGCGCTTGGCGTGGATGGCCGCCAGGTTGGTGTCCTCGAACAGGCCCACCAGGTACGCCTCGGCGGCCTCCTGCAGCGCCAGCACGGCGCTGGACTGGAAGCGCAGGTCGGTCTTGAAGTCCTGGGCGATCTCGCGGACCAGGCGCTGGAAGGGCAGCTTGCGGATGAGCAGCTCAGTGGACTTCTGGTACTTGCGGATCTCGCGCAGCGCCACAGTGCCGGGGCGGTAGCGGTGGGGCTTCTTGACGCCCCCAGTGGCGGGAGCGCTCTTGCGGGCTGCCTTGGTGGCCAGCTGCTTGCGGGGCGCCTTGCCGCCGGTGGACTTGCGAGCGGTCTGCTTGGTGCGGGCCATTGTTGCAGTAAGTGTTCTGGCTGGGGAAAGGACTGTGATGTGCTGCAGTGAGCCGGTGGTGTGCTGAAACTGCCTGACCGCGTGCCTTTTATCCGCAGCGCGAGGTTTGCAGCCAGGCAGGGGCTGTTGAGCAACATGGTTGGATCAGCAGGACCGACTTTGCACTGGCTGTTGCCTCGCGTTCCCAGGCTACATATTTAGGATTCCCAGCTCTCGACATCAACAGCAGCGACACTGCACACTCATACCTCGTCAATCTCATCTCAGCAGCAACAATGTCCGGACGCGGCAAGGGCGGCAAGGGTCTCGGCAAAGGCGGGGCCAAGCGTCACCGCAAGGTGCTGCGTGACAACATCCAGGGCATCACCAAGCCCGCTATCCGTCGTCTGGCTCGCCGTGGTGGCGTGAAGCGCATCAGCGGCCTCATCTACGAGGAGACCCGCGGCGTGTTGAAGGTGTTCCTGGAGAATGTGATCCGCGACGCCGTGACCTACACTGAGCACGCAAGGCGCAAGACCGTGACTGCGCTGGACGTTGTGTACGCCCTCAAGCGCCAAGGCCGCACTCTGTATGGCTTCGGCGGCTAAGCAATTTACATAGTCCTACCTTGACTCCCCTCAACACCGGTGTTTTTCAACACCACCAATACTAGGGACCGCTCTTGCAGCAAATGATATACCAAACACACATAAAGTGTGCCTCAGTATACCAGTACCTGCTGGCCTAGCTTCAAACTCGCCAATCTAGCCCTTCTCTGGTACATTGAGACTCCCTCTTGTGTAGGGTCGTGTTGCCGGTTGCCCTCCGCACACTGCCCACGCATGTTCTATTCCATTCAGTGGAACTAGATTCATAACTACATGTACGTGTTATTACATGTGTGTACAACATATTTATCATGTGATTACATTGTTACAGAGCTACATGTAATTACCTGTTACGCGTGTCTATGGGGGCATCACCGCACACAACATGAGATGGCCCCTCCCACATATTGCACTCACCCCAAGCCACTTTTTCACGGTGCACGCTTTGGTCGATGCATCAGGCTAGCAGTGCGCATGGCAGTGACAAAGTCATAGCAGCTAATGCGCCCATCTCTGTCTGCGTCCAGCTCATCAAACACCTGGATGCAAGGGGATTGTCACTGCAGTGAGCTCTTGCACCTAGTAGTTGGTGTTCTTACCTCTATGCCTGGTAAGGCTGCTGAGCATGCTGGCTCAGAATGCCAATGCAGCCAGCCTGTCATGTCAGCACCTCACCTCATCTACCACGCGTGCTGACACAGTGGGTGCTGCGTTCTTGAACACCGCATGCGTATGATGTCTGGTAATGAACCCACATGCTGCAAGGGCAAGGGTTGCCACCTGTCCGCCAGTGATGTCCTCATAACAATCACCAATTGCTGGCAGCACCCTGAACGCACCTGTGGGGTCAAATGCTTTGAAGATGCTGCGCACCCGCTCGTCCTCATCAAGCATTGCCTGCTGCTGCATGCATGCCTTGAAGGAGGACCAGCTGCAATCAGACGGACAGTAGAAGCTGTTGGCGTGAATCACTGCTGCTCGTGACAGGATGTCAACAGTGTCAATGCAAGGGTTCAGGGGAGTCACAGAAGGGGTGACAAGCAGGCAGCACGGATGCAAGGCACCTGACGCCTTCCTGGTTGTTGGCCATGATAGCCGTGATCATTGCCTGCACGGGGAATGCACACCTGTTGCTGTTTTGCAAGGTCGTCAAGTGTTGAAGAGGGGGCTGAGGAGCGAGGCTACCTTGCAGGCTTTTGCTCCCGTCATCGCTACCCACGCGCACTTGAGACCGTGTCTGCTGAGCAGATGGTCGTCTGGGTCCGCAAACCTGGTAAACACCTCGCAAGCCCTTCGTTCGTACTCCGACATGTGTGTGTCAAGGCACTTTCAATTTGGCCTGTGCCTGCCGTTGACCACCCGCTCCGCAAGTCAACATGCCCATTGCCATCGCACACGCTGACCAGACCCGTCGCTGACCGGCCGTCAGCCATGCAGGTTGGGATCACATATTTGTGTACCACGTCCCACTGCCGAGTCAAAGCTCGCCTGGACGTCTGCCATATTACTCACGGAGGTTTGAAGTAGGAGGACCAACGTCTGGACCCAGCGCCCCCTGGGTGGTGGGGGAGGAGGTAAAGCTCCCCTGCTGTTGTCAATTCGCAGAGCCTACAGATCATTAGGCTGGGCCAGGCCCTGGATGTTAAGAGTGACTGCCTGGAACTGGGCGGCCACCCTCGGGCGCTGCATGGCCAGTCTTGGTTATACCAAGTTGGTATGCCCCTATGCGGGCTACGCGTGCTGGATCAAAAAGGCCCTGTCATGCGGAGCACTGGCACTCTGGTGGGGTGGTGGCTGGGAGGCGGAGGCTAGGAGGAGAGAGGGGTGCTGATGGTGGGGGGTGGGCAGGACAGGGCCAAGTGAGAGGACCAGGCCCCGGGGGTGGACGCACCGCTGCTTGGGGAGAGCTGCTTGGGAGAGCTGCTTGGGAGAGCTGCTTTGGAGAGACTTTCCCTCGCTACCGCCCCATCCTCGCACCTTCTTGGTGGCTCCATACCAAACAGAACCCCAGCCTGGTCCCTTGATGAGCCGTGTGGGCTTGGTTATAAGGGGAGGAGAACAGCGAGGTGGGAGCTGAAGGGTAGTGGCCCTGCCCCTGTCCCTGCCCCTGGCCCTGACCTTGCCCCTGCCTCAATCCTGCTCCCCCAACCCTGCTCCCCCTCACCCGCGCTCCCGCCCCGCCTCCACCCCTCCCCTTACCCCTGCCCCAACCCGCGCCTGCGTCCCTCCCAAAGCGACGAGCGTAGATGCTTGATGTCAGCAAAGAGGTGTAAAGCAGCAGCCGGGCACCACGTTGGAGGGGGGGGGGTGGGCAAGCAGCGGGTGGGTCAGAAGTGGGAAAAGGATGGCCTGACCTGCCTGTTGCTGCCGGCTTGGGTACCTTGCGGCTGGCCTGCCGGCTCCACCCCAGTCGTTCCATCTTCCGCGGTGGTGTGCCGGGTGGGAGGGAGGGATGGCAGTGGGTGGGTTAGGATGGGCTGGTATGGTTTGGCCTGCCTGCAGCTGCTGGGCGTGGGCGCTCTGCGGCGGCCCTGGTCCCTTTGCAACAACCTTGGGTTGGAGAGGGTTGGCAGGGAGTGGCTGAGGTGGGCAGGGAGTCACGCTTCAATCCCACGGTCGATGGTTGTATTGTAAGCCGTACTCCTTGCCACCTGTTCCTCCCCCCACACCGCCCGCTGCCACTTTCTGGACCCCCCCCTGCCCCCTTGCCTGCTGGCTGAGTGACACGACAGATGTGGAAGAGACTGCTCATGTTGGTGAGATAGGGGATGGCTGACAGGTATTGAAAGCCTGTAGTCCCCACTCTGCCACTTTCTGCAAAGCTTAAGCCTGCCAGGGTCAGCAGCAATGGCTTGTCCACAAATGGGGGTTGTGGAGCATGCCGGGCCCGCTGGCAAGGGCAGCTTCAGCGACAGGTTCGCTGGGCATTCCAACTCGCGTAGCGCTGACGCAATGCGTTGTAGGAGGCCAGCCTCCGGGAAGTTGCCGATGAAACCTGCCTCATAGCCAGGTGTGTAGCTACCTTGTTGCCTTACCAAGCATGATGTAAAGGCCTGGCTAAGTAGGCCAGTCTGTGTGTCACCCACTTGCCTGTGCACACTTAGCTAACAACTGTTGCATAGGCACTCTTGTGGCTCTCACCCCTTGCTTTGCTGGTCTGCTTGGTCCGGTGCAGCCTTGCAGCCTCGCATACCCTGCTGCTGCGTTGCGAACTGCAGTGCAGTTGCGGCCACATTGATGCCATGCTGGCCAGCCCCCCACTGGTTCTGGGCGTTATATAAATGCTATACGTTTTCCTGCAATCAACAACCGCCGTCACTCACACCCACCACCTGAGATGCGAGAGGTCACGGGTTCAATTCCCGTGGTTCCCCTCCCTGTGCGATGCACGGGAACTTGGTCTAGTGGTATGATTCTCGCTTAGGGCACACAATGTGACGTTTTGAAGTCCTCACCCCGCCCGCAGCTTCTGCCACAGTGGCGCCACAGTGCTCGCCGCAGGTGTCCGGCATGGAGATGCCCCTGCTGGACCTAGTGACGTGCCGGATGCAGGCCCTACCGGGGAACTGACCAAGACGCCTAGCTTTCGACCATATGACATGCTGCAAGACCATATGACATGCTGCAAGAGTTTCAAGGGTGGGCAGCCTCTCAGCTTGCTGCTGCCCCTATGGGTGATGACATCATTGAGTGGTGGCCTAGCTTCAAGGTTGCCCTTGCCGGTTTGATCAGGCTAGGACTCTGCAGGAGGCTCCAGGGGCTGAGGAGGTACACGTAGCTGACATTGAGTTGGTTGCTGCTATCCAGGCCTTAGAGCTCACAGCAGGCAGCACCGCTCACAGCCTGCAGCGAGTAGTGGAGGCCAAAGCCCGGTATGTCAAGGCCTTAGCAGCCCATTCCTCTCCTGCCGACTTGAGAGCTAGGTGGCAGTGGCTGCATGAGGGGGAACGGGCGGCTGCCCACTTCAAGGGTGTGCTTGCTCATGCTAACACTGCGGTGGTTGCTGTGCGCACACCAGGGGGAGGGTTAGCCAGCACCCCTACCTCCATCGCTTCAGTCCTAGTAGCCCACTATGCCCGCATCTCCGCTGACCCTGTGTGTGAGGATGAGGCAGTGCAGCACGTGCTTGCCGCTGTCAGGGCCCACGCCACCCCAGTAGACCCAGGCGTAGCTAGTAGGGCGGGTGCCCCACAAGTGTCCTGTGAGGAGGTCAGGGCGGCTTGCAAGCACATGGCCCCAGGCACTGCCCCGGTCCTGATGGTATGCCAGTTAATGTCTGGCGGGTTGGGAGAGGTTGTTTGCAGCCTCTGCTTGCTCGTTTGTTCACAGCCATAGGCAACACGCACTCCATACCGCATATGTTCACGTGGGGGGCGGTGTGCCCCATCAGCAAGTCAGGCAATGCCACCTCCCCAGCCAACTACCGCCCCATCACTCTGTTAAACACTGACTACCGTGTCCTTGCCCGAGTGTTAAATGCTCGCTTAGTAGGTGTGCTTGCTGATAGTATAGGCCCAGAGCAGTCAGCCTTCCTTCCCAACAGGCTCATAGGGGACAACATCCATTTCCTCCAGTTGCTCCCAGCGGCTTTGCGTGCGCAGCAGGGCATGCCAGGGTTGCCTTCTTCAGCAGCAGTGGCCTTCATTGACTTTGCCAAAGCGTATGACACCATCAGTCGCCCCTTCTTGTATGCTGTGATTGAGGCTGTAGGAGCTGGTGCCTTTCTGCCATGGGTGAAGTCGTTGCTGTCGGACTGCCGTGCCTGCGTGGTAGTCAATGGGTGCAAGTCCCCGTGGGCCCAATGGGAGGCTGGAGTGCGTCAGGGCTGCCCTCTGTCCCCTTCCCTCTACCTCTTTGTGGCTTGGGCCCTGTCGTGTTGGCTGCATGCGCAACCTAGCCTGGGTGTTGTAGTGGCTGGCCAGCGCCGCGTGTGCATGCAGTTTGCTGATGACACAGAAGTTTTCATTCGCTCCTTGGCTGAGGCTGATGTGCAGCCCTTGTGCTTGTGTATGGCAGTTTTCAAGCAGGCCTCAGGTCAAGACATGAACACAGACAAGAGCACCCTCTTACACATAGGCACCCCCACCCCGCCTCCCTCACCTAGTGTTGTATGCGGTATGCCTGTGGTCACCATGCACAAGGCCCTAGGGGTTCACACCCACAATGACACTGATGATGTTCCCCACACCACATCCATTTGGACAAGACTGGTTGAGGGGGTAGAGCACTCCTTCACTAAGCTGGCCCGCTTGCACATGTCAGCCATGGGAAGGGGTCTAGCGGCCTCCACGTTTGCCGTCAGTCGTTTCCTGTTTCATGGGGAGTTCATGGGCCTCCCCCCCCCTCCCCTGCTGCAGCGCATCACCTCAGCCTCCCAGAAGCTGGTAGATAGGGGGGTCCCGCCCGACAGCAGCACCCGCAGCCCCATGCCCGGGGTCCCCGGCCTTCTCCTGTCCGGGGCGCCCAGCCAAGGGGGGTTTGGCCTCCTGCCATGGAAGCAACACATGCTGGCCCGCCATGCGGTGTGGGCGTGCAAGCTGCTGGGGTTCCTGGCCTGTGATGGCCTCCCCCTGCAGCCCATGCAGGTCCGCCGGCGCCGGGAGTTGCAAGCAGCCATGCAAGCAGCCACTCCCAGCAGGCAACGCCACCTCCGCAGCCAGTTGCAGCGTTTGCAGCACCCGCCTCATCGGGCGGCGTGGATGTCCCTCACTCCCCTCATCCTCCTCACCGCCAGCCCCCATCTCCACCCTGCCTTCCACCTCCTGGCCCTAGCCCGGGCCAAGCCAGGTGTGAGCGGCAACCTCCCAGAGGCTGGCCTGCCTGGCCTCCTACGGCGCATTGTGGCAGCCCTCCGCGGGTTGGGCTGCCCAGCAGACCTCACGCCGGAGCTGCCGCTGCCAGTTGGGCCAGCATGCAGCCATATCCCAGTGTGGGGCAACCCGTTGCTGGCCATGGAGGACGCCCAGCAGCCCCCTGCCCCCTTCCCACAGCAGGCGGGGGCTCAAGCTTTGCAGTGGGTGGCAGAGTGGGCGACCACAGGCTTTCAAGAGCTGGCAGCCATCCCCTCCCTCACCAACCTCAGCAGCCTCCTCCACCTCTGCCGGGTCACGCAGCCAGCGGGCCGGGGGGGCAGGGTGGGGTCCAGGGAGTGGCAGCGGGCGGTGTGGGGGGAGGAACAGGTTGCTAGGAGCATAGCTGTGGCCGTTCGAGCCAATCCAGCCCGCTGCGCTACAGGCCTCTTCGCCATGTGGGCCCGCCTGCCCACTGGTTGGCAGCAAGAGGTGGCACAGCAAGATCCCTTGCCAACCCCAGCGGACCCCCAAGCTCTGCAAAGGGTGGCAGTAGCCATGGTGATGGACCGGCTAGGTTGGCTGCCTAAGGCCCCCCCCACGGGCAGGGCCCCAGCCCCCTCCCCTATCCCCATCCTTGAGGGTGCCACGGTCAAGTGCTTCACCCGGGTGCTCATGGAGCCGGTCACCATGCTGCGGGCGGAAGCCAACACTCGTTTTGTCAAGGACGCTCTGGCCGGGATGTGGTCCCCTCCCCCCACACCTACCTCCGCCCCCCATCTACCACTCCCCTCCTCACCCCCCGCCACTCAAGCTCAAGGGGAGGCCTGGCTTGCCTCACGCGTCCCCACCCTATGGAAGCTACCCTGGCTGAACTCTTCAAAGGAGGTCATGTGGCGACTAGCAGTCAACGGGGTCCCTTGTGCTGGGGGTCTCAACATCGGCATGGCTTGCCCATGCGGCTGGGAGCCTACGCGAGATCCCTCTCTCCAAGGGCAGGCCAGGGCTGATGCTCAAGGCAGTGCCATGAGGCGCCACACTTTCTGGGACTGCCCCCTAGCCTGTGCCGTAGTGCGCGAACTGCGCCGAGCCTTGCCCCCTGCTGTTCACCTCCACACTGCGCATGTCTGGCTGGCCATGTCACCTTGCACCACCCATGTCCACCAGGGGGTGTGGGATGTGGTCTGCTTGGCTGCTTTGGGAGCCATGTGGCGCGGTCGGCGGGTTTGGTGGGCACGGCAACTAGCTGCTAGGGACCATGCTGAAGCCCATGCCTTAAGACAAACCTCCTTGGATGAGCTTTGGCATTTGGCTGACGCCCTACCTGATGCCACCCCTGCCTTGTCCCTCCGTGACAGAGTGTGCCGCTATGTTGTAGGCGACTTCTGGTCTCAAATGCAGGACTTTGTTGCATTACACACCATCCCCCACAACTGGCCTGCTGGGAACTCCATTCCTCACAATCACCCTTTCATTTGCACCCATGGTGACGGCCAAGCCAGGCAGCTACGCACCCACCTGCCTGACATTCCAGCCATAGAGGACATGCTACCTGTTGATTTGGACTGAGTTTGATCTAGCCTAGCCTGGCCGTTGGGGGTAGTTGCCTTGTCTTGCCTCCCTTGTCTAGCTGGGCCTCCTAGTAGGCAGGTGGTGGGGACGCTAAGGACGCCTTTAGAGCTTTGTGCCTTGTCCTTGCTGTTTGTCGCCTAGTGCAGTCCGGGTAGAGTGTGGCAGGCCTGACAAGCGCTAGACCTCCCCCTGTACCCCCTTGGTGCCCATGAGGGCTGTTTGCTCTGTGTGAGCG
Organism: Haematococcus lacustris; assembly: GCA_030144725.1. Classification (NCBI taxonomy): domain Eukaryota; kingdom Viridiplantae; phylum Chlorophyta; class Chlorophyceae; order Chlamydomonadales; family Haematococcaceae; genus Haematococcus; species Haematococcus lacustris. The sequence continues at coordinate 6,737 of JASKMD010000203.1, read as the reverse complement.
TGTGTTGCCCCAGACAGTGTGACGGTGGCTCTGCCACTGGTGCTGTAATGCCCCTCTCTCTCTCACGGGTTCAATTCCCGTAGTTCCCCTCCCTGTGCGATGCACGGGAACTTGGTCTAGTGGTATGATTCTCGCTTAGGGCAAACAATGTGACGTTTTGAAGTCCTCACCCCGCCCGCAGCTTCTGCCACAGTGGCGCCACAGTGCTCGCCGCAGGTGTCCGGCATGGAGATGCCCCTGCTGGGCCTAATGACATGCCGGATGCAGGCCCTACCAGGGAACTGACCAAGACGCCTAGCTTTCGACCATATGACATGCCATGAACCCCCTCCCCAGCTGCCCATGGCCAGCCCATCAAGTGGGGTGAGGAAGGATCGGACTTTGACAAGGCAGCACCTTTAGAACCTTCAGGCCATGGACGGGGGCAGCCATAGCATGTAGCCTAGCATACACGAAACTCATATTAACTGTCCGCCATCGTTCAACCCAAACCATAAGCTAGTGGTGGTGATGTTGCTGCTGATTACATGCCCTAATGATCATGGCCTTGACAACGTGCAAGAAGATGTCACGACATCGGTTTCCCAACACAACCAAGAGCACCTGACCCTGGAGCCGTACCCATAGCTGTGGCATTCTTCTATGGTGCTACACCCTCCTACCCACTGCCCTGAGTCGCATGCACTCAAGGGCTTCTGAAGTTTCTGGAGCCCTTGGTAAAGTGTCCCTGACAGACAATCCAGGTATCTCTGGCAGCACAGGGATAGATCGCACCCAGGGGTACCAGCTGTTCGTCAGCCTTGGGTGAATTATCCATTAACACCCCTTATGGCGGCTCACGGTGCTCCCCACTTCTAGAGGTCCCACTTCAAGCTTCAAGGCCGGCATGACAGGGCAAGCTGGCCATGCCGAGCACTCTCCCCCACGATGGCGGCCTATGCCTTGTGCACCCAACCAGCATAGCTGCTGCTAGGGCCCAGCCGCCTGCCTCCCCAACATTGTCTATCCAGCCACTTGCCTCGCCATCACCAGTCAAGCTAAGGGTCCTAAGTGTCGCCGAACGGCTTGCAGTGTCACCTTGCTAGCTGGCACAACATCTTCCATGTTGGCACCGCCAGCTGTGCTGTGGACAGCTGTGGACAGGCCACTCTTGTGGCTTGCATGGATGTGTGGTGCCCACGTTGCGCAGGGTGTGGCCCCTCCGTGTCAGCGCCACTCCACTGTGCTCCCTCTCCTGTCCTGCTCTTATCCTGACACCCTTGAAACTGGCTTGCTTGCCACTGTGCTGCTGCTCTGTAGCTGCTGCATCCTGTTCACCGGCTGTTGCTAGCAAAGCCAATAAGGTACAGCAGCCACAGAAACATTTGGACGATGTCCAGGTATACTGCAAACAGCAGCGGTAGCAGCAGCAGCGCAAGCCTAAGAAGCAAGCATCTGCACAGAACAGCTCACAGCTCCCCTACAAGTAGGGGCTGTGTGCTGTGTGTAGGGTGTGGGGTCTAGGCTTAGGTCTAAGGTCACAAAGCTGTGGCAGGCCTATCACACCTGCTGTTCGCATGTGTGGTGTCTAGATTTACATGCAACGTTGACAGCTGTATCAGCGCCTGTCATTATGAGCTCGCAGCTTGTGTTTGTTATCACAGCCCCAGGCACAGTCAAGGGGCTACTGCCACTAGTGATCACCCGAGCATCTGCTGCCAGTCGAGGCTGCAAAGACCAGCCCGCTCTCAAGCGCCATATCAAGCCAGGGGACTGGTTTTGGAGGGAAGGGGGAGGGGCAGAGGTGCAGGCTGATACAAAGTGCAGCAGGTGGCAATGTTTGCATGGTGCCTTCTTGCATGACGTCTTTGCAACGGCATGTGTTCTTGTACGGCATGCATGGCGCCCACACACCTGACAATGCTGCAAACACATACTCGTCAGGGCTGATGGCGTACTGCTTGCCTGCACAGCAACAAAGGTGGAGGCCTCACTCCATGAAGCTCGACATGCCTGGTCAGTTCCACAGACCAGCCAAACAGTCCTGCTGATCCTAACCACGAACAAGGCACCCTGGCCAGCCCTGCTGACCTTAGCTTCCCTGTAACCTATCCCTAGCCACTCGACAGACCATCAAGACACACACTGCAGCAAGCCGACTGGACCAGCTTCACAGAAACCAATCTAACCGCCAACCTACCTGCTCTTGGACTGTGCAAAATGATTAACAGCAACCAATCTAAGCGTCCACCTGCCTGTACATGGGCTGTGCAGCCTGACTGCAGCCTGCTTCATAACAGCCAATCCTAGTGATCGGCACCCATAACACAAGCACCCACGTAATTCATGTACCCATGTCACCAATGCTACCCATGCGCCCATGCCACCAATGCGCCCATGTCAGTCATGCTCCCATGGACTACTCTTCCGCTGGTCTAAAACTGTTCTGACTCACAAAGCTGAGGTGAGGTGGGGTGGGTCCAGGAATCACGGGTTGAGAGGGTGGCATGGTGGTTGCAGTGGTTGAGATGCATGGGGGAAACGCACCTCCCATGATCAGTTGCAAATCATACACCAGGTAGGCGGCTGACAGCAGCGCAGCCACGCCTGAGCACAAGCAGCAGCAGGGTCAGCGGCAGGAGCACTTGCAGCACGAAGAGCACAAATCCAACCAGCATCTAAGCACACAGCCATGCACCTCAAGTCAGGGTCAGTCTGCGGAGGGGGTACCCACAGGCATACAAGTACAAGCACAGAGCCACATCACACTTTAAAGGGTTGCATGCACGGACAACACAGCCTGATGCTCTGGAAGGTCTGGACGCCAGCAAGTGGCACATCTTGCCTCTGACCTGGCTACTGACTGCAGAACCTCAGTCTCTGCCTCCGCACACCCTCTCCCCCTGCCCTCTGCTCCCTGCTCTTCCCCTGGCCCCAGCCCCCTCACCCTTGCCCTCTGCTCCCTGCTTTTCCCCTGGCCCCAGCCCCCTCACCCTTGCCCTCTGCTCCCTGCTTTTCCCCTGGCCCCAGCCCCCTCACCCTTGCCCTCTGCTCCCTGCTTTTCCCCTGGCCCCAGCCCCCTCACCCTTGCCCTCTGCTCCCTGCTTTTCCCCTGGCCCCAGCCCCCTCACCCTTGCCCTCTGCTCCCTGCTTTTCCCCTGGCCCCAGCCCCCTCACCCTTGCCCTCTGCTCCCTGCTTTTCCCCTGGCCCCAGCCCCCTCACCCTTGCCCTCTGCTCCCTGCTTTTCCCCTGGCCCCAGCCCCCTCACCCTTGCCCTCTGCTCCCTGCTTTTCCCCTGGCCCCAGCCCCCTCACCCTTGCCCTCTGCTCCCTGCTTTTCCCCTGGCCCCAGCCCCCTCACCCTTGCCCTCTGCTCCCTGCTTTTCCCCTGGCCCCAGCCCCCTCACCCTTGCCCTCTGCTCCCTGCTTTTCCCCTGGCCCCAGCCCCCTCACCCTTGCCCTCTGCTCCCTGCTTTTCCCCTGGCCCCAGCCCCCTCACCCTTGCCCTCTGCTCCCTGCTTTTCCCCTGGCCCCAGCCCCCTCACCCTTGCCCTCTGCTCCCTGCTTTTCCCCTGGCCCCAGCCCCCTCACCCTTGCCCTCTGCTCCCTGCTTTTCCCCTGGCCCCAGCCCCCTCACCCTTGCCCTCTGCTCCCTGCTTTTCCCCTGGCCCCAGCCCCCTCACCCTTGCCCTCTGCTCCCTGCAACTTCCCCTTCCCACTCATCTACCCTATGCCCCCTTCACAGACTGCGCTTGTCCAGGTCCCGTAAGACTCTCTTCACCCCTGTGATGCTTCAACCCCTGGCGATCGCCTCAAGCCCTTCACCCACCTGCTATCACCAGGAATAGAACCCGGGTCCTCCACAGCGTGCCCAGCAACACCAGGACAATGAGCACCACCCCACACACCATCAACATGCTGCCCCAGTGAGTCACGTCCAACTTTTTCTGCACCCAGCATGTGTCAACTCTGGGTCACACTTGGCTGTGCTGTGTCACACTCGGCTGTGCCATGTTGTATACAGAGGCCAGGTAGTCCAGCAGTCAGGCAGGGGCAGCGCAGGCAGGCAGGCAGGCAGGCATTAGAAGACGGCTCTGTGGACAAGTCCTTGTTTGTAGGCACAGACGGGGCAAATGGAAGGGGCCGGCAGGGAGGGCCGGCAGGGAGGGAGGAGTGGGTGGGCAAGTTGGCATGCACCTCCCATCACAACCCATCTCAGCTGGTCCGGCCGCTGCCATGCCCCCGCCCCTTCACCTGGCAAGCGATCACGGCCAGCGCACACACCGCCACAGCTGTGGCTATGAAGGCAATCGCGACGGCCTGCAGCGCACACCAGCCTGGCCCTGCCTCACCAGCACCTTCACCACCAACCAGCAAAAGTGAGGTCACAGCCCCTGGCTGCAGCTGCTGCTGCTGCTGCTGCTGCCGCTGCTGTGCGCTACGCTAGGCAGCAGCACCAGACTGATTTGTAACCAGAGCAGCAATCAGCAGAAGCGAGGTCATATGCCCTGACTGCTGCTGCGGTGTGCACAGCTGCTTTAGTGGCAGCCTTACAGGTTGAACTCCTAGCCTAGACCTCCTAGCCTGTTGGTGGTGGTGAGGGGTGGTTGCTGCTACTGCTACTGCTGCTGCTGCTCATGCTGCTGCTCATGCTGCATTGCATGCGGCATTCCATCCACCCCCCTCCCTTCTCACCCCTCCACCCCTTCTCCTTTCTTTCCCCCCTCCCCTCTCACCCCTCCACCCCTTCTACTTTCTTTCCCCCCTCCCATCTCCCCCCTCCAACCCCCCTCCCCCCTCACCCCTTACCCCTCCACCCCTACTCCCTTCCTTCCCCCCTCCCCTCTCACCCCTCCACCCCCCTTCCACCCTCCCTCCCTCCCTTTCCCCCTCCCCACCACCCCGCCACCCCTTCCGCCCACCTGCACATCAAAGAACGAGGTGATCATGCCCACCAGGAACGCCTCAGCCAGCGTGAACAGACCTAGCATGATCATGTTGGCAGGATACCTGCGGCAGCGCAGCACAGCAAGACAGCAAACAGACGCAGTGTGAGGTGCAGTGTGAGCAGAGTGACCAGGAAGAGTTGTGTGATGTAAGTCACACTGTGGACTGCACTACAGATCTTCTTCCGCCACTTCTTGCGCCAACGCTGCAACTGTTACTTATACCGCCACTGTCGCCACTGCTGCTGCAGCTACGGCTGCGGCTGTCGCCACTGCTGCCACTGCTGCTCTCACACTGCCCATTGTACTGCAGCTGCCGCTGCTGCCACCGCTGCTGCCGCTGCTGCCGCCGCTGCCGCCGCTGCTGCCGCTGCTGCCGCTGCTGCCGCTGCTGCCGCTGCTGCCGCTGCTGCCGCTGCTGCCGCTGCTGCCGCTGCTGCCGCTGCTGCCGCCGCTGCCGCTGCTGCCGCTGCTGCCACCGCTGCTGCCGCTGCTGCCGCCGCTGCCGCCGCTGCTGCCGCTGCTGCCGCTGCTGCCGCTGCTGCCGCTGCTGCCGCTGCTGCCGCTGCTGCCGCTGCTGCCGCTGCCGCTGCCGCTGCCGCTGCTGCCGCTGCTGCCGCTGCTGCCGCTGCTGCTGATGCCAATACCGCTGTTTACCTCCTCCTGAGGCGTTCATTGCATGAGATGACGAGCATAAGGCCGAATGCGGTACCCCAAGACATGTAGAAGGGCCAGGGGTTGGTGCGCACATAGACCTGCAGGTGCCCCGCCTCACCACCTTATCACCATCACCAGTTCAGAGCCGTCATCATCATCGTCATCATCACTGCAGCTTCTGGCCTCCTTCCTTAAAAACCCCTTCTCAGAGTAGCAGCGGCTGTGGTGCAGGTGGGTGGTGCAGGTGGGTGGTTTCAGAGTAGCAGCGGCTGTGGTGCAGGTGGGTGGTGCAGGTGGGTGGTTTCAGAGTAGCAGCGGCTGTGGTGCAGGTGGGTGGTGCAGGTGGGTGGTTTCAGAGTAGCAGCGGCTGTGGTGCAGGTGGGTGGTGCAGGTGGGTGGTTTCAGAGTAGCAGCGGCTGTGGTGCAGGTGGGTGGTGCAGGTGGGTGGTTTCAGAGTAGCAGCGGCTGTGGTGCAGGTGGGTGGTGCAGGTGGGTGGTTTCAGAGTAGCAGCGGCTGTGGTGCAGGTGGGTGGTGCAGGTGGGTGGTTTCAGAGTAGCAGCGGCTGTGGTGCAGGTGGGTGGTGCAGGTGGGTGGTTTCAGAGTAGCAGCGGCTGTGGTGCAGGTGGGTGGTGCAGGTGGGTGGTTTCAGAGTAGCAGCGGCTGTGGTGCAGGTGGGTGGTGCAGGTGGGTGGTTTCAGAGTAGCAGCGGCTGTGGTGCAGGTGGGTGGTGCAGGTGGGTGGTTTCAGAGTAGCAGCGGCTGTGGTGCAGGTGGGTGGTGCAGGTGGGTGGTTTCAGAGTAGCAGCGGCTGTGGTGCAGGTGGGTGGTGCAGGTGGGTGGTTTCAGAGTAGCAGCGGCTGTGGTGCAGGTGGGTGGTGCAGGTGGGTGGTTTCAGAGTAGCAGCGGCTGTGGTGCAGGTGGGTGGTGCAGGTGGGTGGTTTCAGAGTAGCAGCGGCTGTGGTGCAGGTGGGTGGTGCAGGTGGGTGGTTTCAGAGTAGCAGCGGCTGTGGTGCAGGTGGGTGGTGCAGGTGGGTGGTTTCAGAGTAGCAGCGGCTGTGGTGCAGGTGGGTGGTGCAGGTGGGTGGTTTCAGAGTAGCAGCGGCTGTGGTGCAGGTGGGTGGTGCAGGTGGGTGGTTTCAGAGTAGCAGCGGCTGT